>SZWC01009600.1:6171-21844 GCA_023375785.1 Penium margaritaceum
CCGTCGACCACTGGTCGCCACGCTGATGGGTCCGCTCGAGCCCCCTCTCGGTCTCCAGCACTTGACGATCCGGCTATTATTGCCGTTGGCCCAGAGATATCGCCTGTGCTGCCCACTTCACACCCTACAGGCACCACGGCCCTCACGCCTCCTCCTGCGTCATCGCCTGACTCAGTCCAGCCCACGCCTGTCCCTGCTAGTACCCCCGCGCAGGTGTCTGCCCCAGTCCAGCCCACGCCTGTCCCTGTTTCGCCTGACACTCTTTCAGTGTCCGGGCCGGCCTTACCCGCTGGCACACCCAGCTCTGGGTCCCCCACACACACGTCTCCTCGCGCGGCATCCCCGGCTGCCTCGTCTCAGTCCACACCTGCTGCGGTTGTCCCTGACCCTGTGGACGTGCCCGTCCCTGCGCCTGCTGCGCGTCCCTCAACCTCCGGTTACTCTCGTGAGCCTGGTGGTCGCCTCCGACCGCTGGATTCCGGAGCTCAGCGGGTGTCGGGTCCTTGACCCAGGCGCCCCACTCGCAGCATCGCGAGCGGTGATCCAGGCACAAAGGCCCTAGGCCTGAATGCCCGCACTGAGCTTTCAGAGGTACACCCAGCGTGCCCCATCGGGCACGATCTGGTCACTCGCGAGTTTCATATCGCCTGTGACGCAGCAGCCGACCTCATGACTGTCAGGCCTGACACTGTGGCGTCTGTACTTGCCACGCAGAGTTCTCCCTCTCTGGCCCCTGATCCGGGCACATTGAGGGAGGCTCTCTCAGCGCAGGATTCTGATGCCTGGCGAGCTGCTTGCGAGGATGAGCTTCGCGCTATCCGAGAGCACGGAGTCTATGAGCTGGTCGACCTTCCCCCTGGGAGGAAGGCGATTCAGGTCAAGTGGGTCTTTCGCAAGAAGGTGAAGCCTGATGGCTCACTGGTACGCTACAAGGCCCGCTTGGTCGTCAAGGGGTTCTCTCAGATTGAGGGAGTTGACTACACTGACACCTTTGCCCCTGTCGGCCGCATGACTTCAGCTCGAGCTCTGTTCGGTGTAGTGGCTCAGCATGACTGGGAACTACACCAGATGGATGTGAACAACGCGTTCCTCCATGGCTCTCTGGATGAGGAGATCTACGTGGCTCAGCCACCAGGCTTTGAGGACGGTGACAAGGTCTAGCGCTTGCGCAAGTCCTTGTACGGCCTCAAGCAGTCTCCACGGTGTTGGAACCGGGAGATCACGGGCACCTTGACTCGTGCAGGATACGTACAGAGCGAGGCTGACCCCTCGCTGTTCATCCTGCCGACACCCGAGCGCCTCACCGCCATTCTGGTCTATGTTGATGACCTTCTGATTGCGTCTCCGTCCCTGGAGGCCGTGAAGGAAGCCAAGGCTGTCTTGCAGACCGCCTACAGGATGAAGGACCTCGGTCCTGCATCGGTGTTTCTCGGTATGGAGATTGTACGTGATCGCAGGCACCGGACACTGTTGCTGCATGAGGCCAGATATGCACGAGTCGTGGGGGAGCGCTTCAGCGATCTCCTTGGTGCAGTGCCCACTGCTTCCACACCCATCACACCTGATGGGCAGGATGCGCTGAAGGTGGATGACCCTACACAGCTGGGGGAGACAGTGGACGTGACCTTGTACCTCCGTCTTATCGGATCTCTGATGTACCTGGCCACGACCACGCGCCCCGATATCGCGTTCGCCGTCAACCTCCTCGCTCAGTTCTCGCAGGCTCCACGTGCGAGAGCCCTTCATGCGGCTGTGCGAGTGGTACGGTACGTGGTTTCCACGCCGTATCTCGGACTCTGCNCCCCAGTCCAGCCCACGCCTGTCCCTGTTTCGCCTGACACTCTTTCAGTGTCCGGGCCGGCCTTACCCGCTGGCACACCCAGCTCTGGGTCCCCCACACACACGTCTCCTCGCGCGGCATCCCCGGTTGCCTCGTCTCAGTCCACACCTGCTGCGGTTGTCCCTGATCCTGTGGACGTGCCCGTCCCTGCGCCTGCTGCGCGTCCCTCGACCTCCGGTCACTCTCGTGAGCCTGGTGGTCGCCTCCCACCATTGGATTCCGGAGCTCAGCGGGTGTCGGGTCCTGGACCCAGGCGCCCCACTCGCAGCATCGCGAGCGGTGATCCAGGCACAAAGGCCCTAGGCCTGAGTGCCCGCACTGAGCTTTCATAGGTACACCCAGTGTGCCCCATCGGGCACGATCTGGTCACTCGCGAGTTTCATATCGCCTGTGACGCAGCAGCGGACCTCGTGACTGTCAGGCCTGACACTGTGGCGTCTGCACTTGCCACGCAGAGTTCTCCCTCTCTGGCCCCTGATCCGGGCACATTGAGGGAGGCTCTCTCAGCGCAGGATTCTAATGCCTGGCGAGCTGCTTGCGAGGATGAGCTTCGCGCTATCCGAGAGCACGGAGTCTATGAGCTGGTCGATCTTCCCCCGGGGAGGAAGGCGATTCAGGTCAAGTAGGTCTTTCGCAAGAAGGTGAAGCCTGATGGCTCACTGGAACGCTACAAGGCCCGCTTGGTTGTCAAGGGGTTCTCTCAGATTGAGGGAGTTGACTACACTGACACCTTTGCTCCTGTCGGCCGCATGACCTCAGCTCGAGCTCTGTTCGGTGTAGTGGCTCAGCATGACTGGGAACTACACCAGATGGATGTGAACAACGCGTTCCTCCATGGCTCTCTGGATGAGGAGATCTACGTGGCTCAGCCACCAGGCTTTGAGGACGGTGACAAGGTCTGGCGCTTGCGCAAGTCCTTGTACGGCCTCAAGCAGTCTCCACGGTGTTGGAACCGGGAGATCACNGCTGCATTGCACGTAGCTCGTCGGAGGCAGAGTACGTGGCTTTGGGGGCAGGAGCTGCTGAGGCAGTTTGGCTGCAGCGCCTGTTTCTTGAGCTTGGGCAGTCAGTACCCGCCATTGTGCTGCGTTGCGACAACCAGAGTGCTCTCGCCATCGCGGAGAACTCTGGTGTTTTTCATGCTCGCACAAAGCACATTGCGGTTGAGCATCACTTCGTTCGTGATCTGGTGGAGCGACGCGTGATCTCCATCATGTGGGTTGGCACTGACTTGCAGCGAGCTCATTTCTTGACGAAGGCACTTGCACGCGGAAAGTTCCTGGTGGCCATTCGTTCTGCTGGGCTTCGCCCCGTGCGTGACAGTGGTTGAGTGTGGGATGTACGTTGCTGTCTCATCTGAGTGTGTCATTCACTATGTGGTTGTACTAGTGCTGCACGCGTATGGACATGCGTACCATCGGGTCATGGGGGAGTGTTGTGCTTTGTGTAGTTCCTGTACAGTTTACTGTGACCACTCGGCCGTGTCCATACTCGTGCAGATCCCTGAGGCAGGCGGCCCTGGTGACACCGGCGCGACGACAGGCGGCGGACTACCCGTCTGGAGCTGACCGACCACTGTTCCAGAGCCCCAGATGTCACCGGGACTCCTTGCTGTGACTTCTNTCACTATGTGGTTGTACCAGTGCTGCACGCGTATGGACATGCGTACCATCGGGTCATGGGGGAGTGTTGTGCTTTGTGCCGTTCCTGTACAGTTTACTGTGACCACTCGGCCGTGTCCATACTCGTGCAGATCCCTGAGGCAGGCGGCCCTGGTGACACCGGCGCGACGACAGGCGGCGGACTACCCGTGTGGAGCTGATCGACCACTGTTCCAGAGCCCCAGATGTCACCGGGACTCCTTGCTGTGACTTCTACGTCTTGCAGGCGCCTTTTGGCGGACTGGGCATGAGGCCCATTTGCATGTTTTTGCGTTGCATACTCGCTGTCACTCGATGGATGCATGCATGTGACCAGTCGTTGCGTGCGTCTTTTGATTCTGCACGTCTAGGTTCAGACGGCGTAGGATTCTGACATGTGTGCGCAGAGTTACGGCCAAAACAGTGGTTTTGGGCCGGTTTTAGGACAGCTCTTAGACTGCCGCGTGCGACACCCGCCGTGCGCCGCGGCAGGTATTTATGCCCTGGACCTGTCAGTTGTCATCTCTCTCTGCATTTACTAAGCTATTGAAGCTTATGAGACTTTGCGCATCTCCCTAGTCTGATCCTTGCTGTTTCCTGCACCTGCCTACTTGCTAGTGCGTCAGCTGACTGGACAGTGTCGCCACGTCAGCAGCAGCAAGGCTAGGAAGCTTCCTAGCAGTTTCTCAGCCTAAGCTATTCCCAAGTTGTTTGTGGGTTTTTTGGGAGGGTACAATACTTGTCAACTGAGTGCTGGTCCTTCGGAGGGCACCCGGTCAGATTTGTTTTGTGCCACGGTTAGTAGCCGCCTTTGGTAATTTCCAAAAGGTCGGGTTCGACCCCCGGGTGACGGTGTGATCTTGATGTGCATCATGCACGAAGAGGATTCACGCTCACCAGTGTGCTCAACTCTTCCTCCTAGCCTCACATGTACTAACTCTTGAATTCCTTCAAGCTTTGATCCATGACGTGCGTCATGTGAGGATCTCCCCACACTCTTATCCCTAACTTCCCTTGCTCAAAGTGCCTAAAGGAATGATGACTGGTATTAGAGCTTGGAAGGACAATCCCTTCCACACTCGTGCACATCTAGAACCTCTCGGCCGTGGACCCCTCTCGGGCTTGAGCCACGTACTCGCAGCTACCTCTCATAGTCGCAACAACATCCACAACAACAACAACTTTTGGATTCTCATAGCTGTCTCACCCTCTGAGTTGCTGCCCTCTTCTAGGCCTCTTAGCCTAGCTGAACTCGTGGACCCCACTCTCGGGGTCTCACTGCACCATTATTACTGATTTTGCGACCGTAGGGGTAGAAGTAGTAGTGGCTTTTGATCGCTCCTGAGTCGACCTTTTCGTCCCTCCCTATTGACTTCCCCATGCCGTCGAGCTTGTGGACACCGTTCCTGAGCCCGACATACTACCACAGTGGCATTTCACTGTCGCAGTAACACCAACAACATTAGTGTAACTTTTGCGCTGTCGAGAGCCGAGCTCGTGGAACCAGCTGCACTGTCTCCATTGCCCTAGTTCCACTAGCAGTTGCAACAACAACATCATTTGATCGCTACTCATGGCCCTCTTCGGCTCTCGGCTTGAACCCTAATCTTGGGACTAGTTGCACTGTCGAGTTACGCATGTGACCACAACGGCAGTAGCAATGGCATCTGACCGCCTCTCATCTTACCTTCTTGGCCTTCCTTCATGGTCTCTCCGTTCTATGGAGCCCGTAGACACCATTCCTAAGGCCGAAACATTGTAGCAACTTCATGTTACTGCGACACGGGCATCAGTAGCAGCAAACTCTCTAGGCTCTGCACATCATCCCTAGTACGTTGCTTTTGTGGTCGCTCAGCAGACTCACGACTCTCCTCCAACGGAGCCTGTGACTATGAGGAGGGCTCGCAACAAGCAGTAGCACAGAGATGAGCGTGCACATTGTCCAAGCCTGATGTTTGCCGCTTGGTGTGGCCGGACGAGAACGACGCCGACGTGCCCTTCGAGGTGCGCATACTCTCAGCTGAGTGTTCAAGACTTCAAGACACTAAGCTGACATTTTGACCAAAATCAATGCACGTCAAAATGTCTGCACAGACATTTTGACCAAAATCAATCAGCACAAAACCTAGTTTCATTGGACGAAATAGGTCCCAAATCAGAAGTGTAGAACTATGGTAAAATTTAGCCAGAACTGTTACAGCTAAATTTGACCATAGTTTCTCCACTGAACAAACGTCATGATCTCCTTTAGTTTTTTTATGTTTGTTTAAATTTATGAGTTTTTCATGCGACAGTAAGGCATGAATGTAACAATCCTTCTTTCTACCAACACCATATGTTCACTTCAAGAAACGGCGCGCAGTCATCGACCGGCATCTTGGAAGATATCGAGCCTAAATTTGACCATAGTTTCTACCCTTTTGATTTGACCATACGTTTACCCCAAAAGGCTGAGCGCGAAAACAATGATTCTATCGTGAATCATCGACTGAAGTGGCACTAACGCGAACTTCCCCTGTGCTCGCACACGTCCTGGAGAATATCTTTGCCGCCTTCACAGACATCTAGCGAGTACAGTCAAAATCAACAGCCGAGCGTCCAATTAGGGCTTACAACGCAGGTGGAGCTGGCAACGATATTGACAGTTTGCAAAGCATCTAAATTGAAGAAATCTTAGTATAACAGCAGCAGGAGGTCCTTCAATTGAACCAAGCGGATGTATACTGGCGGTTGCAGAGATGAGGGATGCCTAATTGGAGGGGAGGTTCCAAAAATGACTGCATAGTTTGTAGTTGACCCTGCGAAAGCGGGAATCGAGGCCATCAAAGTGTACAATCACTTGCAGAAACGGCCGTTAGCATCGCATGTTCGCCATCTAGTTGGCGACGGGCTCGCGATGTCGCGAGCCCAATTCCCTCTGATTTGTCTTCAACTAATTAGTTGAAGCGCTTCACGATTGATGTTTTCAACTATTGAATTCAAACTAATCGTCCGAATGACCAAAGGACCTCAAACTATAGACTAGGTAGATAATGTTTTAGTGGAATTTTGACGTTTAATCCATCTATTGCATTGCTGTCTTTGTGGATTTGAGTGTTTGAAGTTTTAACATTCAGATTTGTGTGTCAGTGCCCCCACTATTATGCTCAATAGAGCGTAGATGGTGAACAGGTAGAAGTTGCAAGGTAGACCATGATTAAGCATTTGGGACACTACAGGAATTTATTCTTAGTGGTAAGTGTACTTTGATGACAAGTTTCAAAACGATCGAACACGTATATACAAGTGTCGAGTTACGAATGAGACATAGTCGGGGTCGTTGGGTCAATTGTCGAGGGACGTGTGTGGAGTCGCGTCGTGAGTGGTCGGATCAAGAAACTCCGCCGAGGAATCGGAGGGCTTCGAGGATCGACAGCGAAGATGCGAGATGCATCTTCATGAATGTACATATGTCTCGATGCTTTAAGAAGTCAACCGAAAGGTCGTGATACTACTATCGTTGATTCTTGAAATTGGTCGAAGTTATCAGAAAGTGCGAGAAGGTTCACCGGATGATGAGGGTAGTTGGCTGAATTGCCATTGACCGTCGGAGTGAAAATCGAGGTCTCAACGCATGGAAGGCTATTTGCGTAATGACAAAAATACCCACTTAAAAGATTAGGGACTCGTGTACGTCTGGTACGTAATACTCCCACCCTCCCTTTTAGCCGCAACGTCCCGGTGCGCGTAGAGATGTGGCTCGGTGACTGCGGTAACATATATGAATCAGGTGATCAACGTCTCCGCGGTTTTGTTAGGGTTGCTAGCTGTTATGCGAGTTGTCGTAGATGTGCCACTTCACAAGATATTCTGTTGTTTAACCACGTTTTCGATGGCCGAGGATGTCCTTGATGATGTAGTCTGTGTCATCGTCCACTGTACAGGAGGAGGGGGAGGAGCATTCCTGCCGCGGAAGTTCTCTCCGGGGTCTCATTAGTGCTTGAGTTTTTTTATATGGAACACCGAATGAACTTGCACAGTGTCGGGGAGTTTGAGTCGTGCAACCACGGGGGTATGCATGCGTTAGATCTCAAATGGTCCCAACCATCAGGGTTTGAGCTTCGAACAGTCGGCCCCGTGAAGTTTGATGTTGGCCGAATTGAGAAAGACTCTATTTCCAGCGGCAAAAATGTCGTTGTTGCGATGTCGGTCAGTTGCTTGTTTCATCGCCGCCTGTGTCTTTGCGAGTGCTGGTCGTGTTTCATCCCAGATGGTGGAGAAGTCACGGCGTTGGATGTCTACCACGAGAATGTTGCTCTGGCTGTGTAGTCCAGCTGGGGTGGCAAGAATTTTTCCATGTACCACTTCAAACGGATTTTTACTCGTTGCGGTGGAGATCGCTTAACTTTAGGCGATTTTGGTGGTCGGAAGTTTTTGTTCCCAATCTATCCCATGAAGGTTCACATAATGTTCAAGTTTTTCGAGCGTCTGATTGGTCCGCTCGGTCTCGTTGTCGGTTTGATGATGGAACGCTGTGGAAAACTGGATCCGACTGCCGTAGCAAGTCATCATATCTACCAGAAACGACAGGTGAATCGACCGTCCCTGTCGCTCATGATGGTCCTCGGCACGGTGTGTAGGCACACGATCTTATTCAAAAACATCCGCGCTGTTCCCTCGGTGGTGACTTTGGTCGTTGGAATAGAGTGAGAGATCTTGCAAAACCTGTCGACAACCACGAGGATTGCGTCATATCCCCTTGGGTGTGACTGGTAGTCCTGTGACAAAGTCCATGGATATTTCGGTCCATGGTATTGTCAGAATGGGAGGCGGTTGCAGAATTCCGGGTGGCTGCGTGCGACGGGATTTTGTCGTTGAAATGTGTCGTATGATTTGCAGAAGTTGACCACGTAGAATTGCATCTTGTCCTACCAGTAGTATTTCATTAGCTTCTTCAGCATCTTGCCTTTCGTAAAATGCCCACTTGGACCACTGTCGTGAGAATCTTCGAGCAGCATGCGACGGAGTTCATCATTTTAGAAAACGACCACATGGCAAGTGAATAGGGTGCTTCGTACCAGAAGTTTTCTTTGTTGTATACGCCATGCTGGTCGTAGCCTTGTGTGAACAACTGCTCGCGATACAAATATCGCTACAGTTGTAACGTTGCTACCTCAACCATCAGATCTGGTTGGCGGCTCAACGCATGTGCTAGATTGGTTTTGTTTGGCTAGTACTCAATATCATAGTCAAACCCAAATTCAAGGAAATCCTTCCATCGGGTTTGACGTCGACTGGAGTTTGGCTACGTCTTCAAGTATTTCAGCGCATGATGGTTAGTGCACACGATGCATCGGTGCCATTCAAGGTAGCATCACCATGTCTTAAATGTATGTACGACCATGAACATCTCCTTTTTGTGTACGGCATTGTTGAGTTCCGGTCCTCGTAGTTTTTGTGGCATGTATACGACCAGTTGTTCTCTGTTTCCATGGTCGTGTAGAACCGCCGACGGCTCGATCTGAGGCGTCCGTAGCCATGACGTAGTCAACCGTGGAATTGCATAATCAAAGGGCTAGCACCAAGGTCAGAGCATTTCGCAAAGCGGTAAACGCGTCTTTTCCGCTATCTTCTCACGACCACTCATTTTCTTTTTTAGTGAGGTCGGAGAGAGTCGCTGACACTCGGGCGTCATCCCATACGAAGCGACGGTAGTAATTACAGAAGCCACAAAAACTTGAATGTCTTGAACTTTGGTCGACATCTGCCAATGAGCGATTGCTACCACCTTTTTCGGATCCATGGTGATCCATCCGCCGTTGATGACGTGACCCAGAAACTCGATCGAATGGCGACAAAAGTCACACTTCGAGAATCTTTTTAAAGATGTATCTTTTTGTAAGACTTCAAGAACGTTTTGAAGTTGTCCATAGTGCTCCTCAGGTGTACGGTTGTATACCGGGATATAGTCGAGATACACCACAACAAAATTGTCGAGGTATGGGTGGAAAATGCTGTTCATTGCCGCCACAAACGTTTTCGGGGCATTCGTAAGTCAAAACGACATGACCGTGAACTCGAAATTCCTGTAACATGTTCGGAATGCCGTCTTCTCAATGTCGGCATCTACCACGTAGATTTGGTAATAACTGGTACGTAGGTTGATTTAGGTGAAAATCTGAGCCTCTCGGAGTTGGTCCAAAAGTTCGTCGGCTCGGGGAAGAGGATAACGGTTCTTGATGGTAGCTTCATTTAACGCCCGGTAGTCCACGCACATCCACATTTTGACAGTTTTATTCTTCACGAACAGTAGAGGTGCGGTGTATGGTGAAGTGGATGGGTGAATGAACCCCTGACCGAGCATCTCGTCCAGTTGATTTTTCAGCTCGTTCTGCTCGTGATCGCTCATCCGATAGACTCCTTGAACTGTGGATCAGCTGCCGGATTTCAGCTCGATGCGATGGTTGATGTCATATTGAGGTGGTAGGGCTTTTGAGAGTTCATCGGGGATGATGTCTGCAAAGTCTCGGATGATCGGTTCGAACTCTTCGGGTACCATCACGAACTTTGTTGATGTCGATGAAGAAGATGAGGCTGATGAGACCGATAAGTCAACTCCTGCCACTTCTGCTTCCTCCATTGGCTCGAGATTTACAAGCCACACATGAGCTCTTCTTCGTACATAGTATTTTAACCACGTTGAGTGGTATCAACTGCCCAGGTTGTTTTTTTTTTTTTCAGTCGATGCGGCTTCCTCTGTTGCTTCTCTGTTTCTTCCGCTGTCATCTTCCACCTCGCGTGAAATTTGTCGCTTGGCACCGTTAATTTCCATGTAGATGGCACCGCTGTTCCAGCCAAATTACGGATTGTGTTGGTACACAAAATCTCGTCTAAAAACGATTTTGTGGTAACTCATTTGATAGGACCTCCAGATCGTTACATCCCACAAATCCCCCACTTGTAGACGTAGTGGTTCTTGGAGTCTCCATATCTACAATCTCCCATCGACGATTTTTCTTTCAAAGACCCATGGTGCGTTCTGCGAACCATGGGTCTTCCTTCCATGTTGTTGCTTGCAAAACTGTGAGAATCTCCTCCATCCAGTAGTGTCGGTACATTTATGTGACTTTTGTAACATCAGGGTTGCACTTTTGACAATGTCACCGGTTGTTCATCCTCGTACTCTTTGTTGAACTTTGTGATGTTAGAAACCCTCTGCAACGTTTTAGACCATTCAGATAGGCGATCGTTGTGTGCTGATCGCTCTTCACGGACTAGAGTTGTGCCTTTCACCCCTGCCCCTTGCCGTCTCCTGACTAATTTTGCTACCACTCCCCCACCTTTTTTGCCCACTGCTTGCTTCAACAGTTGCAAGCGATATGTCCAAATTCTCCGCAGTTGTAGCAGGTGTGCGTATCTCTTTGGTCGGATGTGTCCACTTCCAGCGGAGTCGAGGTATCGCATTCTGGGAGGCGTGAGTCAGGGTGGTGATTACCTTATCATGCTGGATTCAAATTCATGTTGTGATTCTCCTATTGAATATTACGTGAAAAAATGTGCAAATTCCACCCAAGAAATGGATCATCAGGTGCAGGGAACAAGAAAGATACGGCCGTGCAAAGGTGGGAGGAGCACCTCCAGAAAACAGGCAACGTACCGGTTCGACCCCGAGCTTAGCGGAGCGACTTTCTCGCCCACTACAGTCAGAGGGTCCCAGGGTGGGGGCTTAGCCAATGAGGCAAGGTTCATTGGAATCCATGGGCGCTTTAGGATGGCGGCTGGAGCTGCATTTGCAAGCAAGGGTGCTTCAAACGGCCGTGACCCCTGCGGTGGTACTGCCGACGATAGTCGTACGTGGAACACTCGAATGGCCATAACTCAACCATTTTCCATGGATTGAGGTGTTCTTTGGTGCATTTGAATGCTTGGAATACATTCTACATGATTCATGTGTTATTTGTGCGATTATACCTCAGCAAAGGGATTTAGAGCGCCGAGGGGCTCTTGGGTGGCTCATAGGATTTGGTACATAAGGAAGCCTAGGGATTGTTCAAGGCATGCCAATCTTATCCAGAGACTTTGTACATTTACTTGTACTGATCTATCACATCTAAGGATCCATTCCTAGTCCAATTCTCCTTGTATTACAAGCATTACCTTGCACACATGCATTTGATCCTACATGTCTTCTACAACGCACCTTGGTGCAAGCGCCATCGGGAGAGTCACACCACGGGAAGCTCGGTCACTAGTAGGAGTCTTGTTGCTTGGAGAGTGTCGTGCAACATCTCAAGGGTTGGCCCACACATGAAGGTGTCGAGGGTTGGGAGGTTTATCCTAAAGGCTCGGCGTGTGACCGTCACACCGGGCACCCCTCGATTCACAAGTCTCGTGATTGACTTTTTTTTCCCATGATAATTGTGGTTGGGAGGTCGCTAGCTGTAGGATTCTTGGATCCGTGTTTTGTAGTCGGCGTTGTCGATCCTTTCTTCTACTACAATCATCTGAGGTAAATTGTTTTGGTTGCCAAAACTGGGGATTCCTCACTGGATGTCTCGCTTGCGACCGCTTTTGTAGTGAAAACATAGTTCGTTCGGGGCGACGTTCGCACCAGTGATGATCTTGTAGAGTCTCCATGGTTATTCTACCATGTTGGACAGCAAACGAAGAGAACAGAGCTTGTACTGAGCGTCGGACTTCTCGTTTAACCATCGAAATCATGTGAGCATTACGCGTGAGAACCCATTCCGGTTGGTTCGTGGCGTCAGCGTGTCTTGCCATTGCTGGTTGGTCTGCTCCAAGGGTAGAACATGTACATTTGGTGATATGAGACATGGATCATTGGCCGTTGATGAGGCCCCGCCGCTTTCCTGCTGCCACTGGATGGCCTTTAGATCAGACCACGAACTTAGTGCCATGCCACGCATAAGTGCGGCCACGAGGTCAATCTTTTTTTGGTTGTCGTTGACCCCAACAGAGGTGAAGAAAACCTTAAGACTCGTAATCCACGTCCAAACTGTTGGTCTCTTGGAATTTGTAGGATTGAACGGTTCAGAAGGGGCCGGGCAAATTTGGGGTTCAATCAAGAGTTGAGTATTTCTCTCGATAAGCACCACCTCTCCTGCATTTTCATTACAAAGATCCTCCATCTCGACGTTGAGTTGTTGGAGCAGATGTCTGTTGATCCCGACGAGCGTGGAGATATGGTTTGGCAGTTCTTCGTTGATCTGCACTTGTCGTCTTGTGCCATGTGTCATTCCTGATGTCGTTGTCAAGGCTATTGGTAGGGACGACTGGTATACTACCGTTGGATCTGTGACCGGGTTGGTTTTTTTAGACGAAGGGGTCGATCCAACTGCCACATAGCCTGCCATGACAGAGTTCGCTGCCATTTCAGTGTTCGCATACATAGGCACATGTTTCTCCACCATCGTCAAAGTCGTTGTCGAAGACCCACTGCTGGTCGTCGGGTGTCCTCACTTGCTTCACGTCATAACCATGACATCTGCTAAGTGTTGACATGCAAGATGTAATGACGGCTTGTGCAAGGTTGTCCTCCTGATGGATAAAGTAGACGGATGCCTCTCTAGCATCGTTGTGCTCTGATACCAAGTGTTATGCCAAATAGAGCGTAGATGGTGAACAGGTAGAAGTTGCAAGGCAGAACACAATTAAGAATTCGGGATACTTGAGAACACTTCGATGACAAGTGTCGAAATGATCGAACACATGTACAAGTGTCGAGTTGCAAATGAGACATCGTCGGGGTCGCTGGGTCGATTGTTAAGCGACACCTGTGGAGTCACGTTGTGAGTGGTCGGATCAAGAAGCTTTGCAAAGAAGTCGGGGGCTTCGAGGATTGATTGTGAAGATGCGAGATGCATATTTATAAATCCAGATATGTCTCGATGAGTCGAGAAGCCGACTGAAAGGTCTTGATACTTCTTTCGTTGATTCTTGACAGTGGTAGAAGTTGTCAGAAAGTGCGAGAAGGTTTGCCGGAGGATGAGGGAAGTTGGCGGAATCGCCCCCAACCGTCGAAGTGAAAATCGAGGTCTTCACTCGTGGTGGGCTATTTATGTAATGACAAAAATTCTCACTTGGAAGGTTAGGGACTCGTATATGTTTGGTACGTAATACCCTGTCGCTTCAACTTCTGGGACGAGTTGCTTGCATTGTTGTCGCTGACGGGATGCGGAGGACACTAACACGTGGTGCACGTGGGAAGTAGCCGTTTGAGTTTGAATCCTACGAAGAACACAGATTCTGTTTTCATTGTTCAACTAACTTGTTGAAAGACAACAAATCCCGCAAAAATAGGCATTAATGATTTAGTCCAATCATCGAGGTCGATGTCACACAGAAGGATCTCAACTCACTACAGGAAGCTTCGTTGAGCTGAGTTCGTAGGGTCGATCAACTCGTTTGTCGCAAATCACGTCGAACATGCTCGATTTACTCCATGGCGCACACTTTTTCGTGTCAAAGGTCATTCAACACTAGTGTGAGACCATCCGCTCGCAAGTCGCATGCATGTTCTTAAATTTGTTTTTTTCATTCTTGTCCAAGTGGAGTGACGTTGTGCATGTAACGACGTGGCTCGCTTTGACGACCTCATACTCAAAATATCGATAAGCGGATTGAGTCAGTGGCGGTTCGGCTGACAACTCTTTGTCTGAAATTGTGACCGTGGACAGTTTCGAGGAGTTCCTGCACCTCGAGGGTCTAGCAAATTTCAAGCAACTTGATGGCGGCGCCAAACAGTTCGCAAGTTTTTCGAGTGGTACGACTCGACAACATGGGACAACTCTGACAGTCTTGCGTCACAAATTTTTTGAAACTTCCTGCAAGTGCCAACCCGCCAAGGCGAGTTACCACGGGCTCTGGTGTAACCGCAGATGCCTAACCTCGACCCCCGACTCGTCGTTTTTACAAGAGAGGGAACTCCGAACGCGGCTCGGAGTTGCTACTGGGCGGTGTGATACCGGCCCAGTCCTTTTCATCTGGGGCCCGTCTTTCAAAAATATTCTGCTTGCGCGGAGCCCGCGCGCCGCCCTCTCTGAGTGGCTCGCGTAATTACAACTCCTGAGCCCTTGCGAACGGACCCCTGCCGCGAAGAATGCCGGCTGCTTCGCTAGTTTCCTCGCAAGGGAGGGAAAACGATGACGTCTGATCGAAATTGCTCGTGCACAACGTGGAGATGACCCGACCGAGGATGGCCCACTGATTATTTTTCTTGCAAACGCCAATGGATTATAGTGTGCAAGACGACACAAATGGCTACTCGGGAAGTCAGAAATAAGAAACGTAAACATCATTATTTTGAGAATTTAACATGGATATTGTTGTGAAATATGATTTCTTCATTCTCAATATTTTATGAACTGTGATTTAAAATCTTTTCTGAATTTTTTGTGTGTTGGAAAAGATGGGATTTCACAATGGTGTTGTCAAATGTTTGTTTTTTCGCACATATGACCCTGATTCACACTCAAAAGCGGCTTAAAAATGAATATTTGTACCTCACGGAACGAACATCGTAGACTGAACTGAAAATAAATATTAAACCCTGTTTATTTTTGCACGAACAAAACTCTTCATATAGCCGTATTACTGATTCGGTCTCCTCCAATGATTATGTAATAACAAAATCAAATTTCATTAGGGTAATAGTTCCTCAAAAACTATTTTCAATATATTAATTGTTGAAGTAGTCAATGTTCCTTGTGGTGCTAGGAATTAGGGAAGCGCATTTAGTGTCCTTGCCCCAGTTAGGAGTTTTGCTCTAAACTAAGTGCCCATTAAGTCAACGGCTACGAGCCGTTGCGATGACTGTTTGTGAGCGTCAAGCCAAGTGCGATGGCGCTTGGGCAGAAACCACATGTACATGTACTCCAATGCTTGTATCTGATCACCACTTCTTGATCTAACATCTTCTACATGTGCCTTTCTCAACATGGCATCGAGCCAGCTGAACTTCCGCTTCCGTTTCCGATTCCGCTTCCGCTTCTTCACTTCGTAATGCCAGCCCCTCCACCTCTCCGTCACTGACCCTCCTTGACCGGCGCCAGTGGAGTCTTCGAGTCGTAGAGGCCGGCTCCCCGTTTCTGGCATGTGGGGCGTTTGTGGCGTTTTCGGGCGTTCCAGGCGCACGTTTCCGGCGAGCGTTGGCGCTGCCCTCTCTCGTGGCGCGCGTCGGCACTGCCCCCCCCCC
>SZWC01009600.1:52640-68351 GCA_023375785.1 Penium margaritaceum
AGATCGAGACCAGATTTCTCAATCTCGAACCTTTTCTTTTCCAAATTTGGTACGAGATGTGTCGACCCGGGTACGTAGGGCAAGAAAATCTCGGTATTCTACCGATTTTCATTCTGCTCATCTCGGTCTCCTCTTGGTCTCGCTCACATCCAAGAAAACATCACAACTTGCACCATTGCAAGGGGCGAGCGAAACAACAAAGTGAGCTCGGAACACACCCACTTCGCGGTGACTTCACTTTGACTACGAGCAACCTTTTAAAAAACAACTAAAGTCAACATTCTTTTCTAAGTGTACTCTGCAAATCAAAACCCAAACCCTAAATTTTAAGGCTGACGCGCCACTCCTTCACTACCTTGCCTGAAAACCGCTGGTCTGGACCACTGGACATGAAAAATCTTCAAGACTAGCTGGCGTTCAGCACGTGCAAACAACTTTCGTACGGCCAAAAAATTGATACAGAGAGTGAATCAACTGTCGTCGGCGATGTAGCAAAAACACTTTGCGAACTGAACGCATTAAAAGGCACAACTCCATCGGTTTGTTTCCAAAAAAATATTTACGTCAACTTGATTTTGGATGTTCTTGTTGACCCTCCATGACCGTTTCTATATAATGTGTCTTGCAATGGATCTGCCCGTTTTCTGTCCTAACTGATCTACCGTACTGCCGTCTAAATTCAGATAGTCATTTGCGAAGGATTTTTGTTTTGGTTTATGTCAAACAACCGTGGCCGGTTTTTCACACACTGGCTAGAAGGCCCCAATGAATTATGGGTCTCTTAAATTCAGAAACGTTCAGGAGACCATGTCAAACGTGCATGCTAACGACCAAAATCAAGTGATTAGGGTATGTTTTATTGGCTTTCCCCTCTTTGAGAGCTTCGTGCGTGCATGAATTGAGGCCGTTTATTTTCAGAACTTATTTTGGAAGGAATTTCCACACACTGGCTACAAGGGGGGAACCTATTTATGCAACAAGGTTGAGCTCAAGGGTAATTAATTTCTATCCGAATTTAGCCTGTAGTAGGGTAGTGCAGGATTGGCTGTTACAGGCTTGGCAAACATGGTAGGGGTCGCTGAAAAAAGCAAAAACCACACCGAGGTACAAGATTCTTATCCCGGTCTCGGATGACACATGACGTGTCTTGGTCTCATCTCATGTCGTGCGAGAAAAATCGAGATTGTCTCGTGTCGTGGAATACGAGACAACATGACGAGAAAAAATCGGGACAATGGAGATTAAGACCGGTCTCGACCTCGATTTAACACTATCAACTTCTTCCAAACAATCACAAAACTTCTCTTTCTAGCGTGTTTGTGTGGTTTATGATCGAGGCCGGTCTCGACCTCGATTCAACAGTAGGTGCAGCTCCCCGCCACCTCTTGGGTCGAACCATACCTCAAAAGAATGAGGACAGGCTCTTGCTGGAAAAATTCAGCAACATGACCACAGCAAGGTCAATAGTCGAGAACTTGCCAATCAAACCATAAACCACACAAACATGCCAAAGATATTCTACCAATCCTAAAGTGTATGTGAGCACACATTTGTGGATTCCGAGCAATCAATGATTTGATCAATGCAAGATTTGTTGCAAGCTCCTGGTAAGGCACTTGGAAAGAGCCGTTAGCTGCACAAAGGGAAGAAGAAACATCTACCAGATATCCCGACCTCTATCATTATGTTGCTGCTTCTAAGCACCATCTATTTTAACCATGCAACTATGGTGTTTCACTCTCCTACAAAATTTTATGTATCTGGAGGCCAGTGGACAGTGGTCGTTTGACTATCATGTCTATGCTTCATCACCAACACCAACACCAACACCAACACCAACACCCCCTAACTGACTTGCAGATGAACTCTTTCTCACACAGGACAAGAGGCCATGGCATGCACAACATAATATGTACATGTCAAAGCTGCAAGAGGAAGACAAAACAATCGCCAAGACCAGTCAGGTGCATGAGGTGAGTGTGTCAGACCGACAGCATAAGAAAGCACGTTCATAACATGAACGTGCCGAAGCTGAGTGCTTTGGACAGGAAGTCGACACGATGCGATGTCTGGGTGTGTCCACCCAGACAAACTTCACGGCACCTACAGCCATAAACTCATGAACAAAATGGTGCTCAACGTAACGTTGACATGCTTGGTGCGTGGATGATGCATGCCATGAATTTCTTCAGTAGCCTTCATGCTTTGGTTTTCCCAATGCAAAGTGATGAAACAAAGAGGGCCATGGAGCTGCTGCAACAAAGGACACATCCATACACTTTCGCATGTACCTGAGCTGAGAACGACGTACGGGGCCTTGTTGGAACTCCTCAAAATGCATCCATGCTTACTACTTTTTCCATAACAGAGCAGTGCCCCCAACCAAGAAGATGTACCGAGACCAGCTACGAGCGTCAGTGTCACGCGCCCACTTNCAAGATTTGTTGCAAGCTCCTGGTAAGGCACTTGGAAAGAGCCGTTAGCTGCACAAAGGGAAGAAGAAACATCTACCAGATATCCCGACCTCTATCATTATGTTGCTGCTTCTAAGCACCATCTATTTTAACCATGCAACTATGGTGTTTCACTCTCCTACAAAATTTTATGTATCTGGAGGCCAGTGGACAGTGGTCGTTTGACTATCATGTCTATGCTTCATCACCAACACCAACACCAACACCAACACCAACACCCCCTAACTGACTTGCAGATGAACAACTTCTCACACAGGACAAGAGGCCATGGCATGCACAACATAATATGTACATGTCAAAGCTGCAAGAGGAAGACAAAACAATCGCCAAGACCAGTCAGGTGCATGAGGTGAGTGTGTCAGACCGACAGCATAAGAAAGCACGTTCATAACATGAACGTGCCGAAGCTGAGTGCTTTGGACAGGAAGTCGACACGATGCGATGTCTGGGTGTGTCCACCCAGACAAACTTCACGGCACCTACAGCCATAANTTGGAAAGAGCCGTTAGCTGCACAAAGGGAAGAAGAAACATCTACCAGATATCCCGACCTCTATCATTATGTTGCTGCTTCTAAGCACCATCTATTTTAACCATGCAACTATGGTGTTTCACTCTCCTACAAAATTTTATGTATCTGGAGGCCAGTGGACAGTGGTCGTTTGACTATCATGTCTATGCTTCATCACCAACACCAACACCAACACAAACACCCCCTAACTGACTTGCAGATGAACAACTTCTCACACAGGACAAGAGGCCATGGCATGCACAACATAATATGTACATGTCAAAGCTGCAAGAGGAAGACAAAACAATCGCCAAGACCAGTCAGGTGCATGAGGTGAGTGTGTCAGACCGACAGCATAAGAAAGCACGTTCATAACATGAACGTGCCGAAGCTGAGTGCTTTGGACAGGAAGTCGACACGATGCGATGTCTGGGTGTGTCCACCCAGACAAACTTCACGGCACCTACAGCCATAAACTCATGAAAAAAATGGTGCTCAACGTAACGTTGACATGCTTGGTGCGTGGATGATGCATGCCATGAATTTCTTCAGTAGCCTTCATGCTTTGGTTTTCCCAATGCAAAGTGATGAAACAAAGAGGGCCATGGAGCTGCTGCAACAAAGGACACATCCATACACTTTCGCATGTACCTGAGCTGAGAACGACGTACGGGGCCTTGTTGGAACTCCTCAAAATGCATCCATGCTTACTACTTTTTCCATAACAGAGCAGTGCCCCCAACCAAGAAGATGTACCGAGACCAGCTACGAGCGTCAGTGTCACGCGCCCACTTGCTATCTGTGTAGCCATCAATGACAAGGGTTGAGCTCTGGAATACAGTTCAACACTCGCAATAGAGAGAGCATAACTCACAACTCAAAATTCAGCCTCGAGCTGGCAGCCATGCGGACGCTCAGAGAACCGCACCAAGTAGTTGATGGCAAGCACAACATCAGCACGTGTCGTCGTCATAAGATACGTGAGTAAGCCAATGATGCGAAGAAAGTGGATGACATCAACCTCCCCCCTTCCCAAGCGGGGGCACATCAGACATCTTCAGAAGCCTTTGACCGGCGGGGGACATAGGGGTTGAGGCTGGTAAAATCAAAGCCAGCAAAACAACTAAATGCTCTTCAAGGCTGTGGATATAGGTTGACTCATGCACATGGAGTGTGTGGTTTGGATAGTCCCCCTCGAGCTCCATGCCAAAGAAGACTCGAGCAGGATCAAGGCCCTTCATCTTGTAGATTGACTCAATATGGGACTTAGTCGACCGGACAGCCGTGAAACCCGGAGAGGCAATGACAGGATCATCAACATAGAGAAGGATAACAACAAGAGGAGAGGACAGATGAAATGCAAATAATACAGTATCCACAACACTACTTCGATATCCCCCTCTCTCAATGGTGGCAGTGAACTCGATGTTCCGACAGTGAGGGTACTCCTACAGTCCATACAAGGTCTTGCGGAGTCGCCACACCTTGTTGATGCCATCGATTAAACTGGATAGTCGAACCATGTATTTTTAATCTTCTGATGTGCCATGCAAGAAGGCGTTCACATCCATCTGCTGGAGCTCTCAGTTATGGTGTGCCACAGGCTAAGGAGAGCAGGAGAAGTGGCGTGGTGTCCAACGGGCGTAAATGTATTGTCAAAGTCAATTGTGAGGGTCTAACAATACCCCTTGGCAGTTATTTATGCCTTGTAGCAGTTGATCGCACGATTAGGATTCAACTTAAGCTGGACGACCCAACGCAAAAATATAGCCTTTTGACCAGGGGATAGACCCAAGTCATACATGACATGACCTCAAACGTGACTTGAGGAGGGCGGGCTGACTCAGAGAGCAAAGAGCAGACACCATCAGCAAAAGTGCAGTTCCATCGTTCAAAGACGTCGTTTTGATAGGTTGTAGAAGGAGCGGAAGACTACATACACAGGCCATGAGATATAAGAAAATAAGTGGCAGGCCCAAACAACTCGCGACCAAAATCGGACAAACATGGCAAAGCTAACGTTGAAAACTCTCCTCTCAGACTCCCACCCTCTCTAGATAATGCCTGCCTTACATCGACTATTTGCACTCACTAACTGCGCACAGCCGGCATCTTCTCCTCCTGTGCTCCAGTGCATCCTTCCTACCTGCCTTTGCATCCACATCCTCCCAAGCATACTCCACCAGAGTAGTTCCCTCCCTCTGTCCTCCACCACATTACGGCTGGGGGTGGCCACCGAAGTCTACCTGACGTCCTCTCCATGGATCTCAGCCTACTTTCGGTGCTGTCATTGGATGAAAAGGGCATGGTATTTTTTGCACGCCGTGGAGTTGGCATACTATCCGCTCCTTCGGTCATGTTGTTTTGCATGGCGTCAAATACAACAACTTGTACCATGCGGTTTGGCTTGCGTCCTCCTCCTCCCTTCCGTTTTATTCTCCCTCATGTTGCTCCCTCTGTGCCGCTCCAACATGTCAGCCTCTTGCATCTCCGCCTCGGGCCTGCACACATGGATGTCACCTTGACCATACAGGTTTGATTTTTTCTAAACGCTTTGCAAAGCGTTTTAGAAAAGGTTTGATTTTTTCTAAAACTCTTTGCAAAGCGTTTAGAAAAAATCACACATGGATGTCACCTTGACCATACATCTCTTGTGGCCTACAGTTGATATTTACTCCTCTGCCTTTCACATGACCTGGTTCGTCTAACCTCCTTGACTGCACCCAAGGGAAAACAAACCAGTCTCCTTTGTCTAACTTTATGTATCAATCATCTCATCCTCTTGACTTGGTGCATGTGGATGTCATGGTACCACTGCTCCATACTTATGTAGCAGTCTTGGTTGTTCTGAAATGTCTTTGACGGATGACTTGCCCTGCTACCGTTGGGTGTTTGCGCTGTACTTGAAGAATGATGTCTTTCACGCCGGCCTTTTGTCCATTTCTGTCCAGAATTCTTGCTGCTCTGAGATGCCAACCCCTGTGATTTCTGGGTGTTTGCGCTGTACTTGAAGAATGATGTCTTTCACGCCGGCCTTTTGTCCATTTCTGTCCAGAATTCTTGCTGCTCTGAGATGCCAACCCCTGTGATTTCTGGGTGTTTGCGCTGTACTTGAAGAATGATGCATTCCCATTCCTTCACGTATGGCTGGTCCAGGTTTTATTTTTTTCTAAACGCTTTGCAAAGCGTTTTAGAAAAAAATAAAATTTGAAGAATAATGTCTTCCCATTCCTTCATGTATGGGTGGTCCAGGTTGAGCCTTCTTGTCAGTGTCCTTTGCGTGCTCTCCATAGTCATTAGGGTGGTGAGTTCATGGGTCCCATTGCCTGCCTCCTTCACTCTCGTGGATTACATCTGTAGTCCTCGGATCCATTTTACACCCCAGTACTATAGTGTCCCCAAACGTTGGAACCGCACATTTGATAACGGTGTATGTACTCTGCTCTCTGAGTCTGAGCTCTCTTGTGCGTTGTCTTTTGAAGCGACGTGGGTGTCGAGTTGCATTCCTTACGGGCTGCTTCTTTGAATAGTCACACCGTTTTAGTGGTGGCACGGGATTCGTGCAGACCTTTGCCTTTCGAATCTCGAGCAACATTGCACCTGCCAAGCTGCCTCATGACATGCATGATGATGATGATGATGATGATGATGATGATGATGATGATGATGATGATGATGATGATGATGATGATGATGATGAGCTCTTCTCATGCAGCTGCCTGTGTCCCTTTCTCAGCGTCTCCGTGTATTCAGAACGCGCGGCACTTCTAAGATCCACAGAACCAACAGGCGATTTAGTCTCTTGATGCCATGTTCTTTGATTCTGCGTTCCTTTGTGACCTTGATCATCTCTCTCCGGCTACCTCCCTTGCCCAAATCTCTCGGCTGAGGGGGGATAGTCAACATCTCTCTCCCTAAGATCTTCGCTGGTTTTCAGGCCCACTCTCCACGCCGTCATAGCCCACACCATCAGAACCGCACAATCCTTCCATGTCGTGTGGATCAGGAGGGATGTTCTCTCCTTATGTGGCATCATCCATTTCATCTTCCGAAGCCCCCCTCTCATGTCTCACCTCTACCACCTCTATTCCAGCTGTTACCTCTGCGGAGCACTCGGCAGAATCTCGTTTCCATCCGCCTGAACCCCTGCTAGTGATTTCGGACCCCATATCCATGTCACCGTTCCTTCGCAGATGACGCCTCCATGCGCACCCAATACGCCCTGGAACTATTTCTTCCACTGGTGCTACCTCGACATGTCCGTCCCAGTGGGATTCCGAGCCTTACTCACACCCTGGGGCACGGTTCAATGAACCTGGGACGAGATCTGATTTCCCTTGCTCCGCATTCGCCAGCTGCTCTTGTGATTCCTACAAGTTGGATGCACTCATTTTGGCTACCAGGGTGGTCCACCCCAGCTTGGCTCTCGGCTACACTCTGATCGCAAGTGACCACCAGCATGCCCTTGGAGCATTAGTATTGGGGAGCATCACTTTGATTCATATTGATGTAGCTGCCTTGCCGCTAGCCATTGATCCAGCTACTGCCGTTAAGCACATGCTACAGCTTGCACCTGGCAATGGGAAGTTATTGTGTGTGAGCAGATGAAGGCCGTACACAACCACGCCGTTCACAAGCTGGTCAATGTGCCACTTGGGCGCAAAGTCGTTGACGCCTGTTGTTTCTACCAATTGAAGTTGAAACTGAACCGCAGAGTTGACACGTACAAGGCACACATTACATTGAAAGGTGTCTTTTAGGTCTTAGGTGTTGATTGTAATGAGACGTTTGCACCAGCCGGTTGCTATATGACATGAAGCTCCATGGACAGAGTGCAAGGAGGGCTGCATGGCATGAAGCTCCAACAAGACCGAGTATGTTGCACTCTGAGCACGTGCGTGTGAGTGTCTGGGCATGTTCTTTGTTGTAACAACTGCGCGTGCCCATTCACTGCATCACCATGCGCTGCAACAACCACAACAATCACTGAACATGATGACATGGATCACACGCCGAACAGAGCATATGATGTGGAGCGTCATTTCCTGTGTGGGTGTGTCGCTGTATCTAATCTCCAGACCGTTTGAGTCAACACTCGACAGTAGACAACTGACTTCTTCACAAAGGCAATCAACAACAATGTCTTTAAGGCTGCCACAAATGCAGTCGGCATGATGTGTATTTCTGATGTGGAAAAGTGATGGAGCATCGCTGTTGATGTATTTGCACAGTTGCATGGTTGTGAGTGATTGTATGTGCGTTGTTTGTGGGTCTTAGGGGAGTGTTGTTACATGTGTCGCAGATACATGTTGACCTCCGGCCATACTGCATGCTCATCTCATACACACAGGCAATTGACGAGGAGCANCAAATGCAGTCGGCATGATGTGTATTTCTGATGTGGAAAAGTGATGGAGCATCGCTGTTGATGTATTTGCACAGTTGCATGGTTGTGAGTGATTGTATGTGCGTTGTTTGTGGGTCTTAGGGGAGTGTTGTTACATGTGTCGCAGATACATGTTGACCTCCGGCCATACTGCATGCTCATCTCATACACACAGGCAATTGACGAGGAGCATCTTTGGGGAAACGACTCCACTGTACATGGTAGAGATACTGGGCATTTTGGCCGAGCCCAACAGAGATGACGCTACGAGTTGTGAAGCTGATGAATGATGAGGGGAGGTGTTTTGTGCTCAAGCTAGATTGATTGGCTAAGCACGTTAAGCCAATATCTGTACATCCACATTTTGCTTTACCTTGTTCATATTATGAATAAGTTTTCCCGTTGTTCCATTGAGAAATCACTAGGAAGCTTCCTAACCTTGCTGCTGCTGATGTGGCGACACTGTCCAGTCAGCTGGCGCACTAGCAAGCAAGCATCAGGCTAGGGAGATGTGCAAAGTCTCATAAGCTCCAATAGCTTACTAATGTAGAGAGAGATGATAACTGACAAGCACACAGCATAAATACCTGCCGCGGTACACGGTGGGTGACGCAAGCGGCAGTGTCAGTTTGTCCTAAAACCGGCTCAAAACCACTGTTTTGGCCGCAACTCTGCACACAGGCATCCAAACGCAACATCGTTTGAACTTAGAGATACAGAATCTTGAGCCGGATGCTACGACTGGTCACACGCACAAGTCCGGTGGACAGACAATGCAAAACATGCAAATCGGGCTCCAAAGCCAGTCCACCGAGAAAACTCTAGCGTCTGTAGAAAAACTGCAGAGCACCTTAGCAAGCACATGGGACGTCGTGGCAGCCGTCTGGCAGTTGCTGGTGGATGGATCCACCAACCGTCAGTGCTCCGGCGCCAGCTGGGCCCACATCAGGGATCTGCATGAGCATGGACACAGCCGACTGGTCATAGTAAGCTGTACAAACAGACGGAAACAACTCACATCACAACACTCCCCCATGACCCGATGGTACGCATGTCCATACACTTGCAGAACTAACACAGGTGCACAACAAGATGCTCAACAGTCCATACTCACACACCCCACTCTGAGCCACTCTCAGGCAAGGGGCGTAGCCCGACAGAACGAATGGCCACCATGAACTTTCCGCACGCAAGTGCCTTGGTCAAGAAGTCAGCCCGCTGCATGTCCGTGCCGACCCAGATGACGGAGATCACCTGTTGCTCCACAAGATCACGCACAAAGTGATGCTCAATAGCAATGTGCTTCATGCGTGCATGAAACACACCAGAGTTCTCTGCAATGGCAAGAGCACTCTGGTTGTCACAGAGTGGAACGATGCAAGGGACAGAATGACGCAACTCACGAAATAGAAGCTACAGCCACATTGCCTCAGGAGCCCCAGCCCCCAGAGTAACATACTCAGCCTCTGATTAGCTACATGCAATACAACCCTGCTTGCCATTGCGCCACGACAAAGCGGTGCCACCAAGCAGGAACACATAGCCTGTCCGACTACGCCCATGAGGACTCCACGCCCAGTCACTGTCTGTGTAGCCGTCGACTACCAGCGAAAACTGCCATTGAAAGCAGAGTCCGAGGTACGGTGTGGACACCACGTACTACACCACTCGCAGAGCCACATGAAGGGCTCTCGCCCGAGGACACTATGAAAACTGTGCAAGGAGGTTGACGACGAAGGCAATGTCTGGTCGTGTGGTAGTGGCCAAGTACATCAAAGAGCCAATCAGGCGCAAGTACAGGGTCGCGTCCACTGTCTCCCCCAGATCTGCGGGATCATCCACCCTCAGAGCATCCTGCCCGTCAGGTGTGATGGGGGTGGAGGCTGTAGGAAGTGCACCCAGGAGGTCAGCAAACTGCTCCCCCACAAAGCGGGCGTATCGTGCCTGATGCAACAAGAGTGTCTGTTGCTGACGATCACGCATGATCTCCATCCCGAGAAACACAGCTGCAGGACCAAGGTCCTTCATCCTGTAGGCAGCTTGGAGAACTGCCTTGGCCTCCTTCACAGCCTCCATAGAAGGAGACACAATCAGGAGGTCGTCCACCTAGACCAGGATGGCGGTGAAGCTCTCAGCTGTCCTTCTGAGAAAGAGGGACAGGTCAACGTCACTCTGTACGTAACTGGCACATGTCAGTGTGCCGGTGATCTCCAAGTTCCAGCACCTGGGTGACTGTTTCACGCCGTACAAGGCCTTGCGCAAGCGCAAGACCTTGTCACCGACCTCGAATCCAGGTGGCTGGACCATGTAGATCTCCTCCTCTAAGGTGCCATGGAGGAACATGTTTTTCACGTCCATCTGCTGCAGCTCTCAGTCATGGTGAGCAACAACCCCGAACAGAGCCTGAGCGGTGGTCATGTGGCCAACAGGTGCAAAGGTGTCAATGAAATCTACTCCCTCAACCTACGAGAACCCTTTGGCCGTCAAGCGAGCCTTGTAGCGATCCAGTGTGCCATCAGGCTTCACCTTCTTCCGAAAGACCCACTTGGCCTGTACAGCCTTCCGCCCAGGTGGGAGGTCGACAAGCTCATAAACACCGTGCTCACGGATGGCTCTCAGCTCATCCTCACAAGCAGCACGCCACAGGTTTGCATCGTGAGCTGAGAGTACCTCCTTCAACAGGCCTGGATCAGGCGTCGTAGAGGGAGTGCTCCGGGTGGCCAAGACACACGCCTCCACACTCGGTCTGACCACGACAAGGTCGGCTGCGGCATCGCAAGCGGCCAAGAACTCTCGGGAGACCAACTCGTGGTCGACAGGACATGCTGGATGCACCTCAGTGTAGTCTGCCTGGAGACTCAAGCCAAGGGCCTTCGTGCCAGGCTCGCCACTCTGAACACTACGAGTCGGGCACCTGGGCGCTGAGACAGCAATCCGCTGAGCTATAGAGGCCAATGGTTGAAGACGACCACGGGGCTCCTGGGAGTAGTCCGATGCTGAGGTGCTCACCTCAGGCTGTTGGGAAGGCTGCTGAGCCAGAGCCGTAGGGGACATGGGTGCATGCACGGGAGTGGGTGTGACAGAGGGGGCTGACACTGGCACGAGATCAGGTGTGCCAGAGGGGACTGACGCTCGTAAAGGATCAGGTGTGGTAGAGGGGACCGACACTGGCACGAGATCGTGTGTGCCAGAGGGGTCTGACACCGGCACAGGATCAGGTGTAACTTAGGGGTCTGACACCGGCACGGGATCAGGTGTGTCAGAGGGGACCGACACCAGCAGGGGATCAGGTGTGCCAGAGGGGTCTCACACCGGCACGAGATCAGGTGTGCCAGAGGGAACTGAAGAGGCTACTGGATCCACAGCCACTATGGTCGGATCGTCATCAGCCGGAGACCGTACCACAGGTGAGGAGGCC
The DNA here is from genome assembly GCA_023375785.1 of Penium margaritaceum. Lineage (NCBI taxonomy): Eukaryota > Viridiplantae > Streptophyta > Zygnematophyceae > Desmidiales > Peniaceae > Penium > Penium margaritaceum. Next base: position 64,429 of record SZWC01009600.1, read on the forward strand.
CGGACGAACCCATCCGTAGGACTAGACTCCCCCATCAACCGGGAGGCCACACAAGTAGGAACGTGGTCGGAAGCCAGCGACAAAATGTTGGACAAGTCGTGGTAGGTGAGAGCCTCAAAGAAGAGAGCATCTCCAGACTCGAAAATGCGATGGCGAGCAGGGTCCCAAAAGCGCCAGGCCTTTGACCGTGGGGAGATGCCGAGGAAGGTACACATGTTTCTCCGAGGCGAGACCTTGGACCCCTGCTGGTCCTCGGTATACCAGACACAGGTGAGGGACACCCAAACGCGGGCAAGAAAGAGATCACCACGATGGCCAAACCACAACTCATACGGCATGACATGGTCTGGAAGTGGACCATGCGGCAAGCGGTTCCAGACCCATGTCATGTAGGAGAAGCCCTCAAAGGCAAAGGACTCCGGTAGACCGCACTCAGACCGCATAGCGCGAACCGCATCCTCCATGGTGCGGTTCCAACACTCAGACACACCGTTCTGCTATGGTGTAGCAGGGGAGGAAAGCTGGTGAAAGATACCGTGCTCGGCAAAGCAGGCATCCATCTCGCCTAAGAACTCGCCACCACAATCTGAGCAAAACGTGTACAGGGTGTGACGAGACAGACGCTCAGCCATCACAAGCCACAGGCGGACCGCCAGTGCGGCATCGCTCTCGTGGCGAAGGTTGTAGACCCACCAAATCCGGGTCAAGTCATCAGTCAGGGTCAGAACATATCGACCCCAATCAGAGAGGGACTCGACAGGGAGAGGACCGAGAAGGTTCGGGTGGACCAACTCTAGTGGACGCAGCTGGAAAACCTAGGCAGCAGGTTGGGGCAGCATGCGTTGTTGATGCAGCATGCGGGATTCCACGCTCGTTGCTTATGTCTGCTGCCCCCTCAGTCTGCTGCTCTAGAGTCTAAGTGTGGAAGCTCTGGGTTTGGTACTCAGAAACGCGCGCGCCAGTGTTAGCACCAGAAAGCAGCTGAAAACTGAAAGTGACTGATTAGGAATGAAGAATAAGCAACAATGGGAGACCCCTCCAAGTACTAACTCCCCCCCCACTAGTGTAGAACTTGTTACTCAGCTAACCAGCCAATCAGAAAATAGTCCTAATCCTGTTTTCTGGCAGGCAGGGTTTTCTTGGTGAGCCCTGCCAGACGCCCGACAGCCCAAAACCCGAGTGTTGTCCGTTTTGCCCAAAAACTGGACCATACCATAATACCGACGCTACGAATGCAGTCTTGCGGTCAGAATCGGCTAGAAAAATGGCAGCAAAGAGTTATGGCTGCCCAAACCCAGGTAGTGCCTATGATAGTCAGCGATGAAAAACAGGGCCATACAGCAGGAGACATGGACCCTAGGCACCGCATGATGCAGCAGACGCAATGCCACAACCAGACACAGCGCTAGGTGCATGCAGATAGCATCTGCAGTGGCAGTGACCGCCGGCGGCCCGACCGCCGAGGAGGCCTGCTGATGGAGCTGAGCGCATCGACGGAGGGAGGAGGCTCCAGCGAATGATGAGTGGGCCTCAGCGCGCGTTGGCTCCACCGAGCGACACTCCAGCAGCATCGAGTCTTGCCATCAGTCATCTGCACGCTGATGTACACAAGCCGGGAGGACACAACAGAGTACAATGAGAGATGCACGAAAACCAACACTCCCCCATGACTCACAGGCGTAGTACACATGTGCAGGCAGAGACACAGTCAATGACCAAACTCCCCCAGGCCAAGCAGAGACGCAAGCAGGGACAGAGAGATTCACTCACGGACGCACGCCGACTGAACTCACAGCCTTCTTGAACAAGTTGCGCTTCAGTGCCTTGGTCAAGAAGTCAGCCAACTGCCGTGCTGTCTCAACCCACACGATGCTGATGCTTCCGTCATGCAACAACAAACGCACATAATGATACTCAACGTTGATGTGCTTTGTGCGTGTGTGATGCACGCCGTCATTGTCGGCGATGGCCATGGCACTCTCATTGTCACAGTGCAACGTGATGGATGCAACGGACTGACGAAACTCGGACAACAGACGACGCAACCACACACTCTCAACGGTCTACCACTATACCCAACAACTCGGACAACAGACAAGAGCAACGTACTCAGCCTCAGCAGTGCTGCGTGTAACGCACCCCTGCTTGCCACTACGCCAGGACACAACTGTGTCGCCAATCAGAAAGATCTAGCCTGTACGACTCTTACCGTCCGGACTGCCGGCCCAGTCACTATCGGTGTAGCCCACCGCGACAACAGACGGTTGACGGCGGAACATGAGACCTCGCCGAGGGGTCGAGACGACATAGCGCAGTACTCGGATCGCGGCCTCGTTGTGGAGGTGACGCGAATCCTGAGAGAACTGGGCCAGAAGGTTGACGGCGAATGCGATGTCTGGGCGAGTCGTCATCGCCAAGAACATCAGTGACCCGATGACTCGCAGGTATGTGGTCACGTCAACTGGCTCCCCCACAACGGCTGGGTCAGGACTCTTCAACTTCACCTGACCATCGGGAGACATGGGCGAGGATGCGCTCGGTACGAGTGGTAGGTCCTCCGCAAAGCGGGTGGACAGTGTCTGCACATAGGCGGCCTGGTGGATGTGTAGGACCCCCTGGGAGCAATCATGCTTGAGCTCCATGCCCAGGAAGACTCTGGCAGATCCGAGGTCCTTCATCTGGTAGGCGGTGTGCATCAGGTCCTTGATATGCTGGATGGCAGCCGTGTCTGGCCACGCAATGAGCAGATCGTCGACGTAAACCAGAAGAGTAGCGAAAGTCTGGCCTCGCGCACTGACAAACAGTGCAGGGTCAGCGGTGCTGCGTTGGAGCCCGCCACGAAGGAGCGTGCTGCTGATTTCTTGGTTCTAGCACCGAGGCAACTGCTTCAGGCCATAGAGGGCCTTGCGCAGTCGCCAGACTCTCCCAGTACCATCGTCAAAGCGTGGGGGCTGCACCATGTAGAGCTCCTCACCCTCCAGTCAACCATGGAGAAAAGCGTTCCTCACATCCATCTGATGCAGCTCCCACCCATGCTGGGCGACCAGGCTGAAAAGTGCCCGGCTAGTGGAGAACCGGCCAACTGGGGTAAAGATCTGGTCGTAATCGACCCCAGGAATCTGGGCAAACCCCTTGGCTGTAAGGCGGGCCTTGTACTTGTCCAAGGACCCGTTGGGCTTCCACTTGCGCCGAAAGACCCACTTGGCGCCGATGGCCTTCCGTCCTGGAGAAAGGTCGATGAGGTCGTACACGTGGTGCTATCGGATAGCGGCGAGCTCATCCGCGCAGGCAGCGTCCCTATGTGCGGCCTTAGGAGAGGCTCGTGCCTCGCGCAGGGTGTTTGGGTCCTCCAGGCGTGCTGTGGAGCGGACTCAGAGAGCGTGTCCACCTCGAGCCCCAGGTGGGATGCGTGCGAGTGCAGCCACGACAGCGTGCCGATGCTCATGATGAAGCATGGCGTAGCCCAGTGCGGAGCCCGGGTGAAGGTCTGCAATGATGGCCGAGGTGGTCAAGCCGAGAGCCTTGGTGCCAGGACCCCACTCACGACTGTGGGAGTGGAGGAGACACGTGGAGCCATGGGGGGTCGAGGCGCCACGGAGCGCGGTACGACGGTCTGCGCGCTCACCGATGGTCTGAGTCGGAGGCTGCCGCTTGGGCCACGCGTGTAGTGTGGCAGGGCAGGCGATGGCACTGAGTCCGCCGGGCCAATGGAGGCGGACGGGGTTGCTAGCCTGGAGGGGCCCACGGATGCAACCGGGGCTGCCGGTCCAGAGGGACCGACGGATGCAACTGGGGCTGTCGGCGCGGAGGGACCAGTGGACGCGACTGGGGCTGCTGGCCTGGAGGGACCAACGGACGCGACTGGGGCTGCCGGCCCGGAGGGACCATCGGACGCGACTGGGGCTGCCGGCCCGGAGGGACCA
>SZWC01009600.1:68488-86926 GCA_023375785.1 Penium margaritaceum
TGGCCCGGAGGGACCAGCGGACGCGACTGGAGCTGTTGGCCCGGAGGGACCAGCGAACGCGACAGGGGCTGCCGGCTCAGAGGGACCAGTGGACACAACTGGGGTTGCCGGCTCGGAGGGACTAGCGGCCGTGACTAGGGCTTCTGGCTCAGAGGGACTAAGGGATGTGTCACCCGGAAGCGGCAGGATGGAGGACGGAATCACCACTCCTCCACGCGATGGGATAGACACGGACGAGCCGGAGCGAATGAGGTCGTGATGAAACATGTCCTCGAAGAAGAGGACGTCCAGGGACTCAGCAATGCAGTGCCGGGAGGGATCCCAGAAGCGCCAGGCCTTGGACTGATGAGAGACACCAAGGAAGGTACAGGGATGTCCGCGGGGTGCGATCTTGCCTCCCTGCTGCGGGGTGGGCAGCCACACAATGGCCACGCAACCCCAGACGCGAGCAGGGCGGAGGTCATCTCGCTGACCGCACCAATGTTGGTACGGCGTGGACTGGCGGGGAACGGGACCGTGGGGAATCCGGTTCTAGACCCAGGTCATGTAGGCCATGGCTTCAAAATAGAAGCCATTGGAGAGACCAGACTCGACCCGCATGGTGCGGACGGTGTCGGCCATGGCACGGTTGCACCATTCGGAGACACCATTCTACGCGGGCGTGTAAGGCGCGGACGTCTCATGGCGGATTCCGCGGGAGGCGAGAAAGGTCGTGGCCTCACCCATGTACTCACCACCACAATCGGAGCGAAAACGGCGGAGAGAGCGGCCACACTCGCGCTCCGCAAGGACAAGCCAGTCCTGGATGGCGTGGGCAACATCGCTCTTCTGTCGAAGGCAGAAGACCCAGCGGTAGCGAGAATAGTCGTCACTGAGGGTGAGGACATAGCGACCATGCTCACCGACGGACTCGGTGGGGAGAGGACCCATGACATCCGAATGGACAAGGTCGAGAGGGACGGATGCACGGGAGGAAGAAAAGGGATACGTGGACCAGTGCATCTTTCCCTGAGCGCAATCAATGCACTCAATGGGGCACGGGAGGGGGAAAGTCTCAGGGTCAAGGCCCTTGGCCGGCTGGGTGCAGAGCATGCTGTCTACGGCGGCAGAGTGGACGTGGCAAAGGCGGTGGTGCAAGAGGCGAGTGTGCTCAGGAACAAACACATGGCCTGTGGCGGCCGACGGGGAGGAGACGAAAGGAGAGGAGGAGAGGCGAGGTACATGCCATAGGTTGCCACGTGCGGTGGCGTGCAGTACAACAAGACCACACCGACGCAACGACACAGTGCCAACACCATGCGAGTGCACAACGTCCATGCTCATGCGGTCAAGGGCAGTTACGGATAGAAGGCTGAGCTCAAGACCAGGGACAAAGAGGACATCAGTCAGAAATACGTCACCGGAGGGACCACGAAAATGAACGACGCCAACACCACGGACAGGCAACACCTGGCCAGAGCCTGTCTGGACACCGGAAACATCGCCTACAGGACCGAGCATACTAAAGGCCTCACGAGAGGCCGTCATGTGATGCGTGGCCCCAGAGTCGATGATCCAGGTTTCAGCAGGGTCTTGGACCGGGGTCGCGAGATCGCTAAAGGTCACATGGCAGCAAGCAAGGGACGCGGACGCAGTGGAAGGAGGCACAAACCGAGACTGCCAATCGTCAAGCCAAGCAACATCGTCATGGGAAGGGGTAGCGGAGACCATGAGAGACGACGAGACAGACGAGGAAACACGGCAAGACTGTAGCTCAGTCTCAGTCATGCAGGGCTAGACAAGAGAGCAAGAAGTGATGCAACTCGTTCTTCCTTGGGGAGGAGGGCGAGGCAAGCCGAGCTGGAGCGCGATGAACTGCTCCAGCTGGCGCTGACGGGAGGACGGCCCGGGAGTGTAGACGGAGTGCGGGGTGACAGCGCCGGAACCCGGGTAGAAGGATGACTGTGCCGGCGCCGATGGCTGTGGCGCTAGTGTTGGCGGGACTGGCAAAGCAACCGCAGTGGTGGAGCTGCTGGAAGAGGCCGAGATGTCAGAGCCGGTGACAACTACAGCGGCAGAGGCGAGACGGCTCTCGCGCTGGCGACGCCTGGTGGCGATGACGCGTGCCTCGTCCGTCGGTAGAGGGCACGTGTACCACCCGTGCACGGGCTGGCCACAGTTGTCGCAAACCGAGCCGCCACCGCTTGACCCGGTCGACGGCTGCTGCTGCTACTGCTGCTGACCCTTGCCTTTCTTGGTCCGACGCTTCTTCTTCCCCGACGATGATGAGGTAGCTGCGATGGGGGAGGCGACGGCCACGGAGGCGACGGCAGGAGAGGTGACGGCCTCTGTGTGCTGGAGTCGCGACTCCAAACGAGCCTCCTCAATCCGGAGGAAGAGCTCGTATGCCCAGGGCATGAGGGTGCCCAGGGCCGCCATGGTCGAGAGGACGTCGTGAGGGTAGTGGACGAAGACGTTCGCGTATGCGTCAGTGGCACCGCGCTTGATGGTGAGGAGCGCGGCCAGAGGGGGTGGGGCAGAGGTCCCGAGGTGACGAAGGATTTCCTCCACCCGCTGCCAGTAGGAGGTGACCGTCTCGGTCTCCCCCATGTGCAGGGAGTTGAACTCCCGCAGCAGGCGGCTGGTCTTAGCCTCGCTGGACAGGCGATGGGGATGAGTGAGGACGTGCCACGCGGTTGCAGGGTCTGGGATGGCGCTAGCGGTGAAGTCGCCTAAGAAGGGCTCGAGGGCGAGGCGGGAAGCCGGAGGGACGACAGGGACTAGAGCACGGACGGCATGACCAGCGTCATACAACTGGTCGGCCAGGGTGGCATCATACGGCTGGGTGTATTATTCCCACAGACCCTCACCCTGCGCCTAGATCCGGAAACTCAGCTCCCAGCTCCGGAACTGCTCGCCAGCCTGAAGCGGCGGCGGCGGTGTCTCAAAGTCCTTTTGCCTGCGGCCGGCATCCAGAGTGGGGCCAAGGACATAGGTCACTGTCTACCGCTGGCGCTGAGTCTGCTGCTGTGCCAGGTAGTGCGTGGCAGCAGACACAACTGGGCTGGCGTACCCTGGAGGGGTGAAGGAAGGCGGCGCACTGGGGGCAGTCTGAGAGACCAACGGCTGCAGTGCCGCAAGCTGTTGCGTCAGGGCAGCGAGCTGTTGCTGAAGAGCGGCAAGGGGGTCAGGGTTGTCGCCAACGACGCCAGAGGGCTGCTGTCGCTACTGCTCCTCCCACTGCTGCTACTGCTGCTGCCGCTGCTGCTTTCGCTACTGCTGCTGCTCCTGCTGCTGCTCCTGATCCTACTGCTGCTGCTGCTGCTACTGCTACTGCTGCTCCTCCTGCTGTTGCTGCTGCTGTCGCTGCTGCTGCTACTGCTACTACTGCAGCCGCTACAAGAAAGGGGGGATGGGGGTCCCCCCAACAGAGGAGGACCCCTCCCTAGTGGGGCTACCAGCCATGGTGTGATGCCCTTTCATTTTTTTTTTTCTTTTTTTGTGGTGCTGACGTCAGCAGTGACGTCTGCTGAGGGCGGTGGACGTCGGCCCACCCTTAGGTTTACTTCCCCCTTCCCTTGCCCCCCTTTTGTTTTGTGAGTTGATGACATCAGCAGTGACGTCAGCAGCGGAATGCTAACGTCAGCAGTGGCAGTTGTTGGGGCTGCTGTTGCAACTGTTGCTGCTGCTGCTGCTACTGCTGTAACTACCGCTGCTGCTACTACTGTTGTTGGTGCTGCTGCTGCTACTGCTGCTGTAGTTGGTGCTGTTGCTGCTGCTACTACAGCTGCTGCTACTATTGCTGTTGTAGCTGCTGCCGTTGTTGCTACTGCGGCTGCTGCTGCTACTGTTGCTGCGGCTGCAGTTGTAGTAGCAACTTCTTTGTTACAGGCTCTTGCGACTGCTATGGCTGCTACAACAGCAAAGGCAGCTGCTGTAGCAGCGACAGTGAAGCTGGTGGGGTGGGGGGATTTTTTCTCTTGCGTTTTTTTATCTTTCTCTCGTCTGTCACAACGGGCAGCTGCCCGTTGTTAGCTGCGAGAAGTGGGCTGCTGCTCGCTGACAATAGCGAGCTGCTGCTTGCTGCTCGCTCGCTCCAGGCAGTGAGCAGCAGCAGCCGCTACTGGCAGCTGCTCGCTGCAGCTGCTGATGCGGCTGGCTACTGTTGCGGCTGGCTGCTGCTGCGGCTTGCTGCTATGGCTGCTGCAGCCTGCTGCTGCTGTTGCACGCTACTGTAGCTACTGCTTGCTGCCGCTGCTTCTCGCTGTTGCTGCGGGCTGCTGCTGCTGTGAGCTGCTACTACGGGCTACTACTGCTGCGAGCTGCTACTGCTTCGGGCTGATGCGAGCTGCTGCTTCTGCCTGCTGTTGCTGTTGCTGCATGCAGCTGCTACTGACTGCTGCTGCCACTCCTCGCTGTCGTTGCCTGTGGCTGCCGCTTCTGCAGACTACTGCTGCTGCGTGCTGGTGCCAGTCACTACACCTGGGTGACGTTGCAGCGTGCGTCGTCGCCCGCAGGTGTTGGACGCGGCCTGCCGCTCACCTCCTCGCGTCACGCGTGGGGGTCAGTGCTGCCGAAAAATTTCGGCAGCATTTCCCCTGGCCCAGTGGCCGTGGGAGAAAATCTGACGCCGCCACCAGGTGGGTCAATGCTGCCGGAAAACATCCGGCAGCATTTCCCCTGCCCTGGCGGGTATGGGGGTCCGCCGGCGTTGTCTGGCACTTGTACGCCAGCCTTCTGCTGCTACTGCTACGCTCTGGCTGTGATACCAAGCTGGAAAACCTAGGCAGCAGGTTGGTGCAGCATGCGTTGTTGATGCAGCGTGCGGGCTTCCACACTCGTTGCTTAAGTCTGCTGCCTCCTCAGTCTGCTGCTCCAGGGTTGAAGTCTGGAAGCTCTGGGTTTGTTACTCAGAAACGCGCGCGCTTGTGTTAGCGCCAGAAAGCAGCTGAAAACTGAAAGTGACTGATTAGGAATGAAGAATAAGCAACAATGGGAGACCCCTCCAAGTTCTAGCTCCCCCCCGCTAGTGTAGAACTTGTTACTCAGCTAACCAGCCAATCAGAAAATAGTCCTAGACCTATTTTCTGGCAGGCAGGGCTTTCTCGGTGAGCCCTGCCAGATGCCCGACAGCCCAAAAGCCGGGTGTCGTCCGTTTTGCCTAAAAACTGGACCATACCATAATACCAACCCTGCGAACGCAGTCGTGCGGTCAGAATCAGCTAGAAAAATAGCAGCAAATAGTCATGGCTGCCCGAACCCAGGCAGTGCCTATGACAGTCAGCGATGCAAACCAGGGCCATACAGCAGGAGACATGGACCCTAGGCACCGCATGATGTTGCAGACGCAATGCCACAACAAGACACAACGCTAGGTGCATGCACACATCTGCAGTGGTAGTGACCGCCGGCGGCCCGACCGCCGAGGAGGCCTGCTGATGGAGCTGAGCGCATCGTCGGAGGGAGGAGGCTCCAGCGAATGATGAGTGGGCCTCAGCGCGCGTTGGCTCCACCGAGCGACACTCCAGCAACATCGAGTCTCGCCGTCAGTCATCCGCACACCAATGTACACAAGCCGGGAGGGCACAACAGAGTACAATGAGAGATGCACGAAAACCAACAGGCGTAGTGCCCAAGAGGAGGAGTCAGGGTAAGAGCAGCAATGCATCTTACCCTCAGTACAAAAAAGACAGTTGGTCTTGGGCGGCTTCTCAAAAGAAGCTCCGTCAAGACCGAGGGCTGGCTGAGTTCGAATGAGCTTGGACACAGTGTCCGAACTCACATGGCAGAGACGACGATATAACAAGCGCTGGTGCTCAGGGGAGAGAACACAAGTGACAAACACACACGCAGGGGAGAGAGGGGGAGAAGAAACAGAGGGAATGTAACGAGACACACGATACAGGTCATCAACAAGAGAGGCACGAAGCACGATGGCGCGTGTGTCAAGTGTAGCCACTGTGGCAGAGTCAGCAGAGTGCTCAACAGTGAGACCCATCCTGGTGCATGCACGAACAGAGAGCAGGCTGAGCTCAAGAGCAGGGACAAAGAGCACATCATAAATGTACAAGGGGCCAGACGGACCATCAAACCGCACAACCCCAACTCCCTGCACAGGCAACAACTGACCAGACCCTGTGCAAACAGTCCGAACGGACGCAACGGAACCGAGTGCAACGAAGTCACTATGACGACAGGTCATGTGATGGGTGGCACCAGAGTCAATAATCCAGGTGCCACCCGGCTCACGACCTGTCGTCGACACTGAGCAACGTGCCACAGAACACTCTGCCTCTGCTGGACGCTCAGCAGAGGACTCAGGACAACAACAAACAACACGGATCTGTGACTCGTCAAGCCAGTCGGTACTGTCAGGTCCATCCTCATCGGAAGCCAACATAGCTCCACCACAAGCATCATCACGGGCAACAGACGCAGTAAGACAAGCTGTGTCGGGACCACTCGGCTATGACAACACACTCGCACCTCCCTGAGTATGAAGCGCCAACAGTTGACGAAGCTCTGCAATCGTGCGATCCTGAGGGTCCACATAACTACTGCCGCCTGGTGAAACGGATGCGTCAACTGCACTCGTGGTCGCGGCGCTCCCAGTCCGTGTGCCACTCGGGGAAATCTGCTGCGTTTGTGCCGCCTGAAGGCCGCGCATGATCCGAGTCCAGTCAAGGGACTGCTCACACTCCGTGTAGCGGTGAATGCCTCCACAGTTGTAGCAGTGGACAGAACGTCCACTGCCACCACTCGCTGACTGCTGCTATTGCTGTTGTCCCTTCCCGTGTCGCTTCTTCCCCTTCTTCCCTTGTGTGGCCGCTGCAACGCCCTGAGTGTGGCCGCTTGGGGTAGAGGAGGAGGAGGAAGCGGTAGAGGTGGGACTGGTGAGCTGGGACAGAGGCGTAGGAGGGGTCGCAGTCACTGCTGCAACAAGTGGACTCTGCTGATGGGCGATGGCAGCCTCATGAGCCGATGTGGCCTGGATGAAGTAGCGATGGGCCCAAGGAAGAAATTATTAGGAAGCTTCCTAACCTTGCTGCTGTTGATGTGGTGACACTGTCCAGTCAGTTGGCGCACTTGCAAGCAAGCAAGTGCAAGAAACAGCAAGGATCAGGCTAGGGAGAAGCACAAAGTCTCATAAGCTCCAAAAGCTTAGTAATGCAGAGAGTGTAGGTAGCTGAGATTGCTAAGCAAGAAGGAAAGCAAGCAAGTACCAGGCTGCGGGAGGAACCATGGATCGGGGGCAAGCTCAAAACCTTGAGAGAGGAGAGTTGCAAGAAGTGTACGAGTAACAAGTGAGCGAAGTGGTAAAAGCCGGTTGACCGGGCCACCCACGCGAATCACTCGACGTGGGGCCCGGACGCCACCCAGGAATCGAACCTGACCCTGGAGCGAGCGAGCTCCAGGCGGTTTCTCACACGCCGGTATAAACAGGACGTGTGGTCCCGAGGGATCAGCAACCCAGTGCACTACGCTAGAGTCATGCAAGTATGTAGGAAACCTATCACACCACCAACATGCATGTCTCCAAAGGTATCCCCCATTTTGGCATGTGTTGTTATCACTAAACTAAGGCTCGTCATAAGGACAGCGTTGGTGCTGTGGCCACCACTCTGTGACTTGATGGTGTCACCACCATTGTGCGCCCCATGTTGCGTCACAGTCTTGCACCGGAGAGCCTCAGTCAAGATCAATCACCTGTAGTGGTTAGGTGTGTGTGTGTGTGTGTTGAGACAAGAGGGCACTTGCGTGTGTCACGACCACAACCAACACTCCCCCATGACCCACAGATGAACAGAGTACACACGCATAGAAGAAAGGGCACATCACAGGACTCACGTCAACCTGGGGCATCACGAGAACGCAGCAAGCCAACAGCATGCACAGCCGCTTTGAACATGCCACTGCTGAGCGCCTTGGTGAGAAAGTCTACACGCTGCTGACGAGTGTCGACCCAGACAACCTGAACTTCTCTAGCAGCAATGCGCTCGCGTACAAAGTGATGCTCAATGTTCATGTACTTTGTGCGAGAATGATGCATGCCATCGTGCTCAGCAATTGCCTTTGCACTTTGGTTGTCACAGCGCAGGGTGATGCAGCGAATGGGAACATGCAACTGCTACAACAGGCGGGACAGCCACACACTCTCACACGTACCTGCACCTAGTGCCACGTACTCGGCCTCGCTGGAGCTTCGAGCAACATAGCCCTGTTTTCCACTCTTCCAAGAGACAGCAGTCCCACCGACAAGAAAAATGTAACCAGTGCGGCTACGAGCATCCGTGTCATGTGCCCAGTCACTGTCTGTGTAGCTTTCAACGACCACTGAAGGCTGGGCACGATAGCAGAGTCCCACGCGTGCAGTGGACAACGCATAGCGGACCACGCGCAGTACGGCCTCAAGGTGTTTCTGTCGAGGCTGCTAGGAGAACTGGGCAAGGAAGTTGACCGAGAAGGCCACGTCCGCCCGAGTGGTGGTAGCGAGATACATGAGGGAGCCAACCACGCTGAGATAGTCGGTGACATCAACGAGCTCCCCCAGCTGTGCTGAGTCCATTGACTTCAGCAGGCGCTGACCTGCTGGGGTCATCAGTGTGGATGCGGTGGGGATGTCTGCAAGCAGTGAGGCAAACCGCTCCCCCAGCGTGCGAATGTATGCAGCCTGGTGCACGTGCAGGGTGCGACGACGGCGGTCACGCTCAAGCTCCATACCCAGAAACACTCGTGCAGGACCCAGATCCTTCATCTTGTACGCTGACTGCAGCAGATTCTTCACTGACTGGACAGCTGCAGGACTGGGTGAGGCGATGAGCAGGTCATCGACATAGACCAGTATGGCCACGAATGGCTGTGAGGGGGTGCTCAAGAAGAGCGCTGGATCAACCGTGCTACGACGGTAACCTCCCCGCTCGAGAGTAGAGGAGATCTCCATGTTCCAACAACGCGGCGATTGCTTGAGCCCATAGAGGACTTTGCGCAGTCGCCAGACCTTGTTCGTGCCATCGGTGAAGCCGGGGGGCTGGACCATGTAGATTTCTTCGTCAAGCTTCCCATGTAGGAACGCGTTGTTGACATCCATCTGCTCCAATTCCCCGTCGTGCTGGGCGACAACACTCAACAGTGCTCGAGCGGTGGTGTACCTTCCGACCAGTGCAAAGGTCTCATCAAAGTCGACTCCAGGCATCTGGGAGAACCCTTTAATCGTAAGGCGAGCCTTGTACCGATCGACTGTTCCATTGGGCTTCAGCTTACGCCGAAGGTCCCACCGTGCAGAGACCGCCTTGTGGCCTACAGGGAGATCCATGAGCTCAAAGACTCCATGTTCTTGGAGGGCCGTGAGCTCCTCCTGCATGGCCTTCTCCCAGAGGTCAGCGTCTGCTGCCTCACGAGCCTGACGAACAGTGGTGGGCTCATGGGGAAGAGTGGGAAGGCCAGAGGCTGCGAAGCATGCGGCGACATAACTGGCGACGGAGGACTCAAGAGCACTGTGGAACTCATGGGCTATAAGAGTGTAGCCAACGGCGGAGTTGGGGTGTACAACAATCACAGACAGGCCTAGTGCATCAAGACCGGTGGGTCGCACAGAGTGACCAGCTGTGGAGGAAGAGGCGTTGGAGCGGGTGACTCGTTGAGTGGGCGGAGAGGCATTGGTCGAGCCAACGGGAACAGACTCAGCAGGTGTCCTGGAAGGACAAGTGCCCTCACGAGAGGGCTAAGAGGACTGAGAGGGAGGGAGAGCACGCCGTCTCCCCCCACGAGTGTAGGGCTCAGGGCTGGAGACCGGAGCTTGAGAAGCGTCACCTACGGTAGTGTCCATCACCGGAGAAGACGCAGAGTCAGGAGAGGAGTTGGGAGTAGAGTGGGCAGGGGACTGTGTGGGAGTGGGTACCGAGTGCGAGGACTGAGGACTGCCAGCAGACGGTGAGAACGCAGGACTGCCAGCTGAGGGCAAGGACGTCACGGACTCTGAGGAGGGCTCTGATGTTCTCGACTCAGAAGAGGCATGGGAGGACGAGGAGAAGGAGTCCTCGTCACTGTCCGTGGGAGTGACAGGGGATGCTGTGTCAGAGGGAGAGGATAACCCTCAGAGATCGAAGGCTGGAACAGACCCACCCCCCCCCAAGCCAACGAAGCGAGGAGAGAGATGAAGGAGGAGGGACATGAGACAGGTCACAAGGGAAGACATCCTCGAAGAAGAGGGCGTCATGCGACTCAATGACACGGGAGCAGTCAGGGTCCCAGAAGCGCCATGCCTTTGACATGGCCGAAACACCAAGAAAGGTGCAGAGATGGGCGCGAGGGCTAAGTTTGCGCTCACGGAAGTCCTCGGGTAGCCAGACAGCAGCCACACAGCCCCAGACACGAGCCAGTCGGAGGTCAGCACGACGGCCGTACCAGCGTTCAAAGGGAGTGAAGTAGCGTGGAAGAGGACCGTGGGGGGCACGATTCCACACCCAGGTCATATAACACATCGCCTCGAAGGAAAAGACGGGGGAGAGGGAGGACGTACTAAGAAGAGTACGAACACCGTCAGCAAGGGTGCGGTTCCAGTGTTCAGAGACACCATTTTGTTGGAGTGTGTAGGGAGCCGAAGGTTCCATACACACCCCACGAGCCATCAAGAAGCGGGCAGTGGGACCCATGAATTCACTACCGCGATCAAAGCGCAAGACCTTGAGACGGCGACCACAGGCCAGTTCAGCCTGAGGCAGCCAGGTCTCCAGAGTGGGACAAACGTCACTTTTTTGTCGAAGGGCAAAGACCCAGCGCATGCGAGAAAAGTCGTCCGTAAGGCAGAGGACGTACCGACCGACACCCCCAAGAGCGTCATGGGCAAGAGGTCCCATGACGTCAGTGTGCAAGAGATCAAGCGGGTCAGACGTGGGGGACTCAGACGTCGAAAATGGGGAGCGATGCATTTTACCTTGGGCACAGTCAAGGCAGCCAGCAGGGCAAGGGGCAGAGAACGTGTCCACATCAAGGCCATGAGCGGGCATGTCCCGCAGCAGACTGTCAATAGCAGCAGTGTGGATGTGACAAAGGCGGCGATGGAGCAATTGGGCATGTGCTGGAGTGATGGAGCGAGCCACGTGGACAAGAGCGGTGGAGGAGGGATGGGGTGCAAATGAAGGCACACGAAACAAGAGATCACAACGAGTGCCACGCAACAGAACACGACCAGTGGTGCGATGCAACACAGATGCAATGCCACGGCTGGAGGAGAAGTCCATGCCCTGGTCGTCAAGTGTCGTGACAGACAGCAGACTGAGCTCAAGAGCGGGCACTTACAGAACGTCAAGGAGAAAAAGTCCCCCCCCCCCAGGGCCAACGAAGCGGACAACCCCAACACCTTGGATAGGGAGAAGCTGGCCAGAGCCGGTGCGAACAAAGCAAACAGAGCGAACGGGACCCGGAGAAACGAACGAAGAACGACATGAGGTCATGTGGTGTGTGGCCCCTGAATCAAGGATCAAGAAGCCACCCGTCATGCGGACAGACGCAGGGTCACGACTCATGGCGGCAATGGCAGAGCGTGGGGGAAGGCGCTGGCCACAGGCGGCAAGGCAGCGGGGAAGACTGTACGACTGCCACTGTTCAATCCACGGAACATTGACTGGGGAACAACCCTGAACATGACCTGGGGGCGGCCCACGAAGAGATGAATCAACGGCACATGCAAGCCCCCTCTCAACCGAACGCACACTCTCACCTCCCTGATCACGGAGGTGACGTTGGTGAACGGCATGGGAGAGTGCAGAGTCCAGCTGGAGGTCGTCCTCAGATGGCGCGGTGATGAGGAAGCCGGAGGAAGGACGCTGGGGGCTAAGAGTGGAAGACACCCACGATGGAGGGGTGTAGAAGCCAGAGGGAGGTCCGAAGTAGACAGGTCCGCCAAACCCTGGGGGCCAACCCCAGGGGGCGGGCAGAGGCGGTGAGGAGAGAGTAGTGCTGTAGGAACCAGCTGCAGGCGAGGAGTGAGGGCGTGCAGAGTTACCACTGGACCCTGCGGAGGTGGAGGAGCGTGCGGAGCCGCCACCAGACCCCGAGGAGCGTGCCCACTGTGCACGCATGGCCGAGGCAAGGCGAGCATCTTCAGGTGGGGCAGGGTACTTGGGCGCCGCATGACCGGTGGCGCCGCAGTTCCAGCACGTGACAGTGCTGGTAGAGGAAGCGGGGGATGCGGCTCCATCAGGACCGCGACCCTTGCCACCTCTGCCTTGCCCACCACCGCCAGAGACACCCCCGCGGCTTTTACCTTTACCGCCTCCCCCGCCTCGACCACCCCCTTGTGTGGCAAGAGATGCGGCAGTAGTGGTAGAGGTGGTGGTGGAGGATGAACCAGAGGCAGAGGAGGTGGAGGAAGGAGGAAGTGCGGTGGGTGCTGCTGCAATGGCGGCACGATGAATGAGTTTGTTCTGTAGGGAGCTCCACCAGTCGGTCAGACGTTGGGAGCTAAACTCCCACAATGCACCAATGCCAAGGGGTACGTCAGCGGGAACAGGGATGGCAGCCAGACGCTCAAGCTCTGTTGCCTTCACCTCGCGGAAGATGTCACTGAGCTCCGGGATGAGACCGTTGACGATGGAGAGAACAGCTGGGAGCTGACCAGGAGTGGCCTTGCCAAGGTCGCGCAGTAGTCGCAGACTGTGAGCCCAATAGGCGTCAGCAGTCTCATCAGGACGCATGGAGAGCATGTTGAACTGGACGGTGAGAACGCTCTGCGCGGCATGTCTAGTGACTGTCGTGCGCCGCTTGATCAGTGCGTAAGCACCAACCGGGTCAGCGGGAGTCCAGTGTGCAGTGTCAGAATTGTAAGACCCGATCTCATCAGTGAGATCGTCGGGTCCGGCCCGAATGAGGGCACAGACAGCACGTGCAGACTCAGACTCGACTGGCACAAAGGGTGGATTGGCAGAGGGATTGGGTTCATGGTAATATTCCCAGAGCTGCTCCCCCTGTGCCCAGGCACTGAAACGAACCTCCCAGGAGTGGAATGTGAGGTTGGAGATGAAGTAGGGTGGAGCAGAGTCAAAATCGGGCTTGCGCTGTACTGATGGGATAAGTGCTTTGGCTACAGCTGCGCCGACGACTGCGGTGACTGCAAGAGGGTCAGAGGAAGATGAGCCAGTAGCAACAGATGCGGAAACGGGTGAGGTGGAGAATGCTGCAGCAATGCCAGCAGATTGAGTGCCGCGCAGTGTGGGCTGGAGACGATTAAGAACCAAGTCAGCAATGTGGTCGGCGAAGGTCTCTTGGTCAGCCTGCTCAGCCCGCAGCTTCCCTTCAGCAACGCGCTGGGTAGTGAGAGCTGCCTGCAGCGCATTGCGCTCACGCTGAAGTTTAGCTTGCAGGGCCGTGTATTGGTCATCATCGACCGGCATGTTGCCAGTGATGTGACTCTGCCGATAAACTTTCGGCAGAGTTTCCCTTGCCCCAGTGGACGTGGGAAGTGTGGGGTGAGGGCGTAGGAAGTTGGCTGCAAGGCAACAGCCTGAACGCACAAACACGCCAATACAGAAAAGGCAGGACGGGAGAGAGAGACCAAGAGAAACCAGCCTCACCAGGCACGGCGGTGCAGTGAGTAACAACCGTGGAAGGGTCGCAGCAGCTGAGGAGGAGACGACTGCAACAGTAGCAGATGCAGAGACAATGAAGCAGGCTACTCCTGTCAGCGCTGCAGCTGACAGTGTGGAGATGGCTGCAGTAGTCGAGATCAACAGCTGTATGAGACGAGTCACTGAAGATGAAGAGGAGGGTAGGGATGAAGCCTGTGCTGTGGAGATGTGGATGGAGTCAACTGCACTAGAGAGCGCTGTGGCTGCTGCAGCTGCTGCTGATGCGACTTCGTCTGCTGCTGCGGCAATCTGAGTAACTACGTTGAGAGCAGCGGCTGCTAAAGGTCCCTGATCAACTGCAGCCATAGTGTAAGTATCAATGGCCCTCCCAGCGGCTGTGCTGGCTGGTGCACGTGCGGCACGTGCAGTGGCTGCGAAAGTGGACGCCATAGCAGCACTGGATACAAGGGCAGCCCGCAGAATATCTGGAGGCGAAGTGGACGCTGACTCTGCAACTGATGCGGCTGGAGATGCGACACGAGGCGAAGCAGTGGCTCCAGATGCTGCTGTCGCAGGGGGTGAGGCCGCGCGGCGAGGAGCAGTACGACGGCGTTGCTGGCGCGTTCTATGGGCAATGGGTGGGCTTACGGGTGAGTGAAGAGGTCTGTGATCACGTTGTGGCGCCGTAGCTGGTCCGTTCTGCGCCGTCGGAGAGTCGTCAGCGGCTGAATGGCAGTGAGCTGCGTAGTCCCTTGCGTCTGCCCACTCGTAGCAGTCGGTGGGGTCGTAGTCCTCATCGGGGTAATATCCCGGGCTGCTCCGACGGACCCTCGACCACACCTCCCTCTCCGCACGCTGCTCGTAGTATGCGAGCTCCTCGTCGACGCGGGCACGCTCCCACGCTGCCGTGGGTGACGTGGGGATAGGCTCAGTCCCAGG
Organism: Penium margaritaceum; assembly: GCA_023375785.1. Lineage (NCBI taxonomy): Eukaryota > Viridiplantae > Streptophyta > Zygnematophyceae > Desmidiales > Peniaceae > Penium > Penium margaritaceum. The sequence continues at coordinate 82,972 of SZWC01009600.1, forward strand.
CGNTGCTGATGCGACTTCGTCTGCTGCTGCGGCAATCTGAGTAACTACGTTGAGAGCAGCGGCTGCTAAAGGTCCCTGATCAACTGCAGCCATAGTGTAAGTATCAATGGCCCTCCCAGCGGCTGTGCTGGCTGGTGCACGTGCGGCACGTGCAGTGGCTACAAAAGTGGACGCCATAGCAGCACTGGATACAAGGGCAGCCCGCACAGCCGCCAGAATATCAGGAGGCGAAGTGGACGCTGACTCTGCAACTGATGCGGCTGGAGATGCGACACGAGGCGAAGCAGTGGCTCCAGATGCTGCTGCCGCAGGGGGTGAGGCCGCGCGGCGAGGAGCAGTACGACGGCGTTGCTGGCGCGTTCTATGGGCAATGGGTGGGCTTACCGGTGAGTGAAGAGGTCTGTGATCACGTTGTGGCGCCGTAGCTGGTCCGTTCTGCGCCGTCGGAGAGTCGTCGGCGGCTGAATGGCAGTGAGCTGCGTAGTCCCTTGCGTCTGCCCACTCGTAGCAGTCGGTGGGGTCGTAGTCCTCATCGGGGTAATATCCCGGGCTGCTCCGACGGACCCTCGACCACACCTCCCTCTCCGCACGCTGCTCGTAGTATGCGAGCTCCTCGTCGACGCGGGCACGCTCCCACGCTGCCGTGGGTGACGTGGGGATAGGCTCAGTCCCAGGCGGAGATGCCAGTGCGCCAAATACTGGGTTGCCTGGGGGCAGCCCGAGGTGCTCGGGGTGTGCAGGATAGGGCTCAGCTGCTAAGGTTGGCACTGCTGCTGCAAGGGCTAGAGCGGAGTAACGGCTGCACGTATGGAGCAGGCGAACGAGGGCAGGGCCTAGCGCAGCTGAGTGGGCTAGGACGAGGCACCACACAGAATGTGGGTGCGACGGGTGGTTTCCTCGTATCCGTCGTGCGTGTGGTGGCAGAAGCACGGCGAGAAGGGGCGAAGGACGGCTGAGGGGAGATGGTGTCGTAGGGGTAGTGACGCAAGAGGCGACCACACCTCACGGAGTGAGGGTGCGGTGTGCCCCGTTGTTAAGAAGATACACGCATGGCTCCCGGGAGAGTGGGGCATGGCTGGGCACCACCACGTGGTGGTCCCGTCATGCGTGCGTAGGTCAAAGGAGCCGGGATAGAGCACACCGTGAGCCACGGGTGCGGAGTGAGCAACTGAACGGAGCGGCGGCCGCTGCTGCGGCCTCAGGCTGTCTCGAAGAAGTCGGGACAGAGCACATCGTGAGCCACGGGTGCGGAGTGAGCAACTGCACAGAGCAGCGGCTGCTGCTGCGGCCTCAGGTTGTCTCGAAGAAGCCGGGATAGAGCACACCGTGAGCCACGGGTGCGGAGTAAGCAACTGCACAGAATGGCGGCTGCTGCTGCGGCCTCAGGTTGTCTCGAAGAAGCCGGGATAGAGCACACCGTGAGCCACGGGTGCGGAGTAAGCAACTGCACAGAATGGCGGCTGCTGCTGCGGCCTCAGGCTGTCGCAAACGCGGGGTTGTGACTTGGCAATGCCTGGCAATGCCTGGAAAATGCCTGGCAATGCCTGGCAATGCCTCGCATTGCCTTGCAATGCCTGGACAATGCCTGAAAATGCCTGGAAATTCCTGGACAATGCCTGGCAATGCCTGGACAATGCCTGGCAATGCCTGGCAATGCCTGGACAATGCCTGGCAATGCCTCGCATTGCCTGGCAATGCCTGGCAATGCCTGGATAATGCCTGGCAATGAGAGCCTCAGTCAAGATCAATCACCTGCAGTGGTTAGGTGTCTGTGTGTGTGTGTGTGTGTGTGTGTGTGTGTGTGTGTGTGTGTGTGTGTGTGTGTGTGTGTGTGTGTGTGTGTGTGTGTGTGTGTGTATGTGTGTGTGTGTTGAGACAAGAGGGCACTTGCGTGTGTCACGACAACAACCAACAGAGAGAGATGATAATTGACAAGCACACAGCATAAATACCTGCCGCAGCATACGGCGAGTGACGCAAGCTGCAGTGTCAGTTTGTCCTAAAACCGGCTCAAAACCACTGTTTTGGCCGCAACTCTGCACACATGCATCCAAACGCAACACCGTATGAACCTAGAGATGCAGAATCTTGAGCCGGAGGCTACGACTAGTCACACGCACAAGTCCGGCATCGATCGGTGGACAGACAATGCAAAACATGCAAATCGGGCTCGAGAGCGAGTCTACCGAGAAAACTCTAGCGTCTGCAGAAAAACTGCAGAGCACCCCAGCAAGGACGTCGTGGCAACCGTCTAGCAGCTGCTGGTGGATGGATCCACCAACCGTCCGTGCTCCGGCGCCAGCTGGGCCCGCATCAGGGATCTGCACGAGCATGGACACGGCGGAGTGGTCACAATAAGCTGTACGAACAGACGGAAACTACTCACATCACAACATCCATATTCAGCTTTGGCGCGTGCTAGAGTGAGGACATGGGAACTAACCCGAGTTTGGTCATCAAGGTTGAATACTGCCAGATTTCTTTCGACTGCTCCGTGTGTGTTGTGGTCGTGTGAGGTGTTGTACATCCCTCCATTGCTCAAAGCGGGCCCGTCTACTTGCTCAGCCACAGGAGTGTTACGTCTAACACCTGTTTTCTGTTGTGATGTGGGTTGTTCCGTCTGGAGCTTATGAGACTTTGAGTGTCTCCCTTGCCTAATCCTTCCTATCTCTCGTACCTGCGTGCTTGCTAGTGTGTGACTGGACAATGTCGCTACATCAGCGATAACAAGGCTAGGATGCTTCATAGCAATTCCTCATTTCCCTCTCCTGCTCTCTAAAAGAGCTTACTGCTGGCTCCAATACCCATGGCATTACTCGACCTCGAGTTTTTCTTGCCCCCCTTCGCTTCTCTTCTTGTCTCTTACCCTTATCAATGTCCACATCGAGGACGGTGACTCATCCCTTGCAACAATGCTTAATGATATGTGAGCAATTGGGGTGACTTAAAGTGTTCACACAACAAGGGTGCGGCTTGATCTGGCAGAGCGATGTTGGAGACATGAACCCTTCAACTATTTACATTGCATGCTGCAATGACAAACTGCCAATCTGTCCGCATTAATCAGGTGAGTAGCTCGCTTCAGGCCAGCAATGCCACAGAAGCTTGCCATGCAACTGTCTCATAATGTGCGAGTGACCAAGTTCATCTGCCTTGCACCGCCAGCCATCAAAACGGGCGCAGTGAACCACGTGTCTTGATAACTGCCGGGGTGGACCACAAAAGCCAGATAAGAAACTTCCAGGAAGCTCTCATCATCATGTCATGATTGCGCATGACGCGACGATTAGTAGGATGACCGAGCCATTCCGCCAGCGCGGAGAAAATTCTGCCGTGGCACAGGTGAGCTATTTCACACGGTTCAGTGAGAGGTGCACAAAAGCTGACATCGAGTGCCGCACTGTTAGGGCAAGCTAGCAACGACTGCTGAAGCAACACTCTGCTGGGCGGACCTTCAGCAGAGCAAGGTGACCAGATTCTGAGATGAGGGGGTGACGACATGAGGGGATGAAGAGACGAGGAGGTGAAGAGACGAGGAGGTGAAGAGACGAGGGCATGACGAGTTGCCCTGGGGTCATCTTGAGAACCGCTGACATAGGGGGGTTGCACTTGCATGGGCACATGTGAGCGTAGACGACAGCGCCATCAGCTGAGGTGCCGTTGCACCACCGTGCGATGAAGGGGGCATACGCTTCGCGTGAGCGCCGCTCATGAGGAGAGGATGAGGAAGAGGATGAACAGCCCTACGGCAAACACTCCCATCACCCAACACGTCTGCATGCGCACAACCAAACAAACAACCAACCAACCAACCAAACAACCGAACAAACAAACAACGGTGGCAAGTTATCATCGGCACACATGCAAAGCCACAACAGGGCTGACCGAGCACAGATGAATCATTCGTCTGCCATCCTTGGGATCAACCTGCGTGATGGGTCCGTCGTCCCCCGCT
>SZWC01009601.1:3673-15053 GCA_023375785.1 Penium margaritaceum
ACCCACACCCGTCGCCATTTACCCTTTCCCATCCGGCAGCCATTAAACAAGTTGATGATAGTAAGAAGAGGGAGCGTACTCTCACCGGAACACAGCGTGGCAACGCACACACACAAGTTGAGGCCTACTGCGGTGGCCCTCGCGACTCGGCCCCAATGTTCCATATTTGGGTCGGTTGGTTTGCTGCACGGGGAGGAGTCGGGGTGGAACGGCGACGCTTGGCAGTGCCGGGGCTGGTAAATGCGCCTGGGGGCTGGCTGGAGCACGGACGGTGTTGCAACTCCGTAATGGAGTCCCAAGTTGTGGACAATTTTATGGGGCTGTTGGCGCTACTTCATGTAGCGGAGCAGGGCTAGGCAGCAGAGATGTGACGGTGGGCAGAGGAGGGAGGTGCGGAAGGCGGCAGGAACGATGAGAGTGATGACGGGAGGGTAAGTTTTAATGTTTAATCAACGTCAGTGGTGGGAGAGGCGTGCTCGCTTTCGCGGTGTGTGGGTCGGCCGCACCACGAGGCGCGCTCAACGCGTGAGAGTGAACGTGCGACGGTGAAAACTTGCGTGGCAACCAGATATTTTATAGAAATGTGGGGCGCAATTCGGATTGCATCTTGGCAGTCGTGGCGCCATCTAAAAGGAATTTGCCAAAAGTCGCAGATAGCGCGAATTCAATAATTCATAATCGACGAAATGGAATGAGATCCGCGTTGCTAGAGAAAACACTCAACCACATGGGACTCTGCCATTGCATCTAGTTTCTGTGCACTTTGCACGGAAGGCATAGCCTGAAGGACGACCTACATTCTGAATCCAGCAAAGAAAAAGGGGTCATTGTCTGCCACCCCAAAGACCACCAGAGAAATGAAACTGACAAAAAAATGCCTCTTAAAACATTGGTTGATGGTTTCTTACAGATAATTGGCAAGGCATGCAATAGAAAAAATTTGTCACTTGTCCATTAATCAAGGTCCATTAATTGCGTAGGGTTAAATGAATACAGCAACAATAAATAAATATGAAAAAATCAGGATATTAACTTTTACACTTCCCCTTAATACCAATAATATCGTACAAACTCGTCCCAAAGTTCAATCCTAAGAATCCGATCTTAATTCTACATGACCTCCAACCAAACACCAACAACTTGCTCAAACCTTCATTACAAGTAGAACAAACCCCTCCATATGGAGTTTTGTGACGTTTGAGGATAAGATTAATGTCACGTGTCAAAGCAAGATGACATGAAGCATCAAAGGTCTTCTTCTCTCAATACATCTAATTGATGTATAATAGTAAGATAATCATGGTTGGGTATTCGTTCCTCTTATACAATTAAATTGACATTTTCTACCAAGAAAAAAAGGTTTGAATTATTTTTCCCTTTATTAATCCTCATCCTTTTTTAATTTGAATGTGTTGTTTAGTCCCTATTTCGACTGGCCAATCATCCTCCATTTTGGTACAAACAACAATCCGCAAAATGATTTTATAACAAATGATAGCCGATATTTTGTACATCATCAAAAACAATACCACAAAAGAAAACAGAAACAGAACATATATGGATCTAAAAAGGGCATTCATAAAATGTATCGTAATGAAGATGAACATTAGAGCACGTAAAGTAGATAACTCAGTTTTAGATAACATAATAATAATTAAACTGAATAATTCTACTTTTTGCACGAAAAATCAATAAAAAAGTTATCCAGATTTATTGAATTGAATCTACTTCAAATCTATGTTAAGCCACATTTTTCATGTTGTTTCATGTAATAAATGTCTTGAGTGAGCTATGTGTGTTACAATCTTTTTTTCAAAAGTGAAGTCGCTATACTTGCAACTTTGTCTATGAAAAAAAAAACTTTTAAGTCTAATTTCCCTCTTTTTTCATGTTACTCCTGCACTAGGATAACCAATTCATGAAAATACCAAATCACTCTTCATGAAAATATTTGGATATGAAAGTCTGGTTGAAAGCTAAACAATGAGACATAACTATGAAATTCAGGGTCTTCAACCAACATGAGAAGCCATAAGGCCTTGCCAAGCGCTTTTGTGACTTAAATTTAAGAGAAGAAATTTAACATCTTAAACATGAATTCTCAAAATTACTTTCTAATCAATCATATAGAAAAAATCAATAAAATCGGAAGAATAACATCCCATTAACATAAATATGAAGAATGAATGCACCCAATACAAATAATCCTGAATAAAGCAATTAATTTGGAAACACAAATAACGAAGATAAACAAAAACCCATTCTCTTTAAACATTCCAGAAACTTTCACATCTTATCCATGAAAACATTTCTAAATACACATTATCAATTATTTTCATAATTGTTGAGAAGATCAACATTATTTTTTAAAAAACTGAGCTATCTTTAAGATTCAAAACAAATTGGTTTCATTTTAATTTAAGAGTGCAATTTTATGTGTAGAACATGTAGAGCTTAGTATGATAAAGTTTTTTTAGAAATATACATAGACTTTCTTATAAAAGATGAGGCTTGAATTGTCCAATCTTATGTGCAATATGCATCATTAAAGAGATTTTTTACATGTTTTACCAAAATTTTACGTAGAATATCATTTACAACATGCTTTTGAAAAAAAATCATTTTATATATAGAGATTTGAGTAAAAAAACTACGAATTTCAATCAATACCTGTACAAGAGAAAACATCTAAAAATAGTTCCCAAAAAAATAAATAAAGATAAAAATAACTATCAAACTGGAATGCAATGGCATATGCATTTAAACTCATTGTAAGTACTCACCAATTTTTCTACTTCAGTCATGAATAGAAAAGTGGCAGCACATCGAGTGAGAGTAAGCAATGTGAGTATGCAGGGTTTCAGTTATTGCTCATGTCTAAATATTTTCAACATTGATTTGTTAGACCTTAACGTATGCATTATCCTTCCACTTTTCATTAACAAATTTGTGCTCAAATTCTACGTTAAGAAAATCATTGAATGCAATGTATCATGCTTATTTCCTACTAATGAATTTTGTCAGGAAGTACTCCTAAAACGGATTCATGGTTTAGATCAAGATGTAACTTGGAAGAAAGGAGAGAGAACACGTTCAACCTACGTGGGTTGGCAAACTCATTAACTACAACGGCACGTAGATTTTCAAAGGGACAAATCAAAATCGGGTTCCTACCAAATCTTGGCAAGATAACAAAATGCCCTGCTCTAATGTACTCCTTAAGCATTACTACTTCAAGTACTAGTATTTTTTTCTTATGTAATCCGGTTTGCCCATGCTTATCCTTGAAGGACATTGAGGTGATGATAAGAGTTTAAATGACCTCAAATTTATACAATAACTAGATGAGCTACATTGATTTTTTATTGAAACATACCATTAAATCATCCATATTACTTCATTTTTCAGTTTTTCTCTTTTAACATCCATACTCACATAGAATTAGCACATTGCTGCTTCAATCATGGTTCCTCCAAGCACCATAATAAAGAAAAGGTAAAACTTCATACTCACCCTCCCATTTCATTCAATTCAATCAAATGACATGGATTACATCTTCACACTTTCTAAATATACACTTTAATTGAATATCTTATCTTCGTGGTGCTCATAAGACCATCTAAGAGAAAAGAATAAACCTTTTGTCCTTCCCTTTATTAACCAACATCAATGACAACATGTGAACACCTCCTCTATTTATGTTAATGTGAAGCAATTTCAAAGTTGTAATGTGTTTCAAAAATATTTGCTTTCCTTTAAATTTTGAACAGATAAAATACGTTTGGCATTTGATTTCAGAGTGATCTTTCTAAGAATGGCACATTCTTGGAACAATGGGGAACAGAATCCTTCTCCGTTTTTTGGGAGGGGGTCGGTGATTCCTAATCAAATGATCATGTTGTATTCACGCCCAGCATATTCAATTCAAGAACAAAACTTTCCTGCCAAGTCGATTTCCCATGCACGATCAGCAACATGTGCCACTCATTGAGCAAAGCAATGTGGAGCAAGTTCACCCCCCTTGTGATTCTTGCACCCACACAAGAATCGCGATCATGTGCTGACATTATTTTATTTTCAACACTCAAGAGAACCATGTTTTGATTTAGTTTTTTCTATGTTTTGCACGTGTATAGCCCACGAAAAACAAAAATCACGACATGAAACCAAGGGATTTGCATGTTAAGAGAAAAAGAGGTACTTACCCCACCCGAATAGAACAAAAATGATTGCTTCCATCTCAAGTGCAAACACTTATTATGATTTATTCTAACACGTAAAACCCTAATTTGTACATGAAACCACACCATAACTCTACACTAAATTTCATTCAAGGTTTAGTGTTTTAGTTGTTTGCAAGCTCTTGCTTGGCGTTGCTCTAACGATGCTCAATTATTCCCTTTGTATATATGTTCAGTCTCCTACCCCCATGTGAACCACGTCAACCCCCCCCCCCATAAACAAATTCACAAACTACTTGAAAAAGTGGTTTTGAATATTTAAATTAAATTTGACGTCAGGATTTGACCGTCTACTTGCTTCATTTTCTCCTTGTTCTCAGGTAGAGTCTTATTTTTGAAACAACTTGGAGGGAAGTCGTTTTCTTTTGAACACAAGGAATAGTAGTTTTATTCTTTTGAAAACTAGGTACGCCACACATAGAATCTAATTTTGTAGGTAATCACTACATGTACCCATAAACAATTCATGGGTGAAATAAAACAGCTTTATGTGAAAAAACAATTTCACCAAATTTTGTCTTTAAATCACATTCATCTATATGCAAGATAATGCTCTATTGCTTTTTGAATACCTTTTCACATCATCCATCATTTTAAATTACGAAAAACGAATCAAGAAACCATTTGATGTTATTCTTGCTTGAAACATTAACAATTGACATACAGTTACAGGATAAGAATCAAGATATGATTTCTTTCTCCAATCTTTGGAACTTTTCAACTGTAAAAGGAGATAATACTAAGATAAAGTTAAACTAAATGAGCATTTTTTAAACAACTTCTTCAATCTATTTCTATTACAAAAATTTATTGTCGCTAATAAATGAAAACCTCCAAGCGATCGATGTGAAACGTTTGTGCATAGTTGGTTCGATGAATGATTCACAATGTCTTTTGAAATCATTTTCCCTAATCCAATCATTCACTCATAAGAAGAAATTGCTGAAGGCATTTAAACAGCATGAATAGTTATGTGTTCGGATAAATTTTTCAAAAGAAAAGGTATGAAAATTAGTGACATATGATGAGTTAACAAGGTATTAATTTGCTTGTATATGAAGTAATCAGATCTGGATGTGCTAATTGAATACTTACATTTTCCATTCTACAAAATACTAAAACAAATGCTTTCTTGGGTAATGAATATGATATCATGGGTTGAACACACATTTTTATAACTTAAAAAAGATAACATAAGCATGAAGAAAAATAGTAAAGATACGCACTTGGCACAAAAAGATCCATCTTGACAAGAGAAATCTGTTTTCTTCATACTCTAGCCAAAAGTAAACAGGACAGAGGATGCATCCTTGTCGCATCGAATGTTGTACATGACCACGTCAACCAGTAGATGACTGTCTAATGAAAGAATGTATGTGGCTCCTATAAGACTTGAAATATTTTCTCGAGTAGGGCAAGGACCACCATTGTTCAAATCAATGTGTGGTTACTTAAGTAAAAACATTGGTGGAACCGAAACCTCAAAACAAATGAAAGGCAAATCTGAATACATAAGGAGGTTGTGCATGTGAACTGAAGAAAGGCAAATGAAGAACAAGAATGCTGGGTGATTATGGGAGAACTTGATGATAAGGGAGGAGATGGCTCATCCACTTACATTCGCATGTGGAAATAGGAAAATGAAAAGATATGGAGAGCATGGAAGAGTAGAAAGGAGTAGAGGAAACTTGAGCGATATGAAAAAGAAAATTTAAAGGAGGATGGATAAGATTGGAAAAAGGTGAGGAAAAGATCACGTAAATCAATGAAGAAGAAGTGTGGAGAATGGAGGCATTCTTCAGAAGATAGGGAAAACTAGAATAAAAACGTTAAGGGTAATAGATGAAGACATGTGAGGTAGAGATGGATAACTAGTGGGTCAGAGGTGATCCGAAGATGGTGATACATGGAGATATTGGGGAGAAGGAAGGAGATTGGTGTTGTTTGAGGTTAGAAGGGAGGTGGATACTGCTTTAGCCAACCAATACGCGAGCATGTGTTGCGTGTTGCAATTGTATATGAAAAACATATTCCTTTCCACTGTGTCCCATGTATACGAGTAATGCATGTAGATGTGCTTGGCCATCCTTTGCTCCATTGTGTCATTGACCAAAGAGATAACAAAACTTTGACCTCTTGCACCATTACTTTCTCATACATTGGCGCTCCCATCTCCCCAAAGAAACCGACAAAGCCACACCGCCTCGTTGAACGCTTTGGCCGATATGATATACATCAAATGTGCAATGGAGGTGGCGGTGCAATTGTACTTTGTCCTACATCATGAGACTGGTACATGAGTGACGAAGAACACGAAGCTTTATGTAGAGTTTTGCTTGTCAACATTTCCATAAGACTGCCCTTTCTCGTCACATGAGAGGTATGCATGCTACGTTGCTTACAAGTAGATGATTATTTTCTTCACTATCCTCTAATGTAGTGGCCCATGATTGACCACATGACTTCTCACTTGGCATACCACGCCAACTGTCAAGTTGAGCAGCCACGATGGATTACATGAGGATACCCATTGCCGATTGGTAAAGTAAATCTACCATATTCTGCCACGATTCTTTTGTTTATAATTGCATTAACGCACTCAGTTTACATGTAATGAGAAACACAATGCCAATTTTTTGCAATCCTTCATGTCTAATCACTTCAACACCAAAGCCATGTATTTGACCTAACCAGGCTCAAGCCTACGTGCCCTCTAGTTTCGAGTGATGCTCATACCAAGATCTTCCTCTAGCTCCATATTTTTGGCATGTAAAATGCGTTGCTCAGCTAATCCTTTGTTAACTATACACTTAGCAAGTCAATAAAACAAAGTTGAAGCATTTACATTTAGCAATGATCTGATGAAGTTACTATTCATGTCCCCCGTGTACATTTTGGTCAAACTCATAGCGTTTAGAGCAAAGTTATGCCAATGAAACTTCCCAATTCTTTTTACCACCATGAAACTGATTGTTTTAGCTTGTGCAAGGAGTTTTACAACTTGAACACCTATTTCTGGTGCCTCCGATGCCTGTGGAACCACCATATAGGTCGTTTTCTTAATAATGTTATTGAAAAAGGACATCTCCATGTGGTGCCTCATTACTTTATAACAAAACCTTTCACGCTACATGTTTTATGAGTCATGGACTAGACACCTCAAGGATATCTCATGTTGAAGAGAAATAATCATCGGATGAGCAGCATGTCATATGGCTTTTCCAACGACACTCGATGCCTACTTTGCCACAAGTGCATCTGTATGCACCCTTTTTTCAATATCTGGATGATCCTTCTTTTTTATCTCCCCATAAACTCAATCCTTGTTAGTATTTCCATGACAAATTCTACTCTCTTACTTTGTGGTGCATTGTTTCTACATCCTCAACTTTGGCAACTTTAGGCTCATTTTAATATCAAGGACCTACAACAAAACTACCATGTCTAAAGAGTCCAGCATGCCCACGCTGTTGCATTTTATATAAGTTAACTACTCATCAAATTCAATGTCTCAGCTATGGATAACCTTTTCTTTTTCCGCGTTATATACCCATTACACCTTATGCACACTCTAATACGCAAGGAAGCGATACAAATTTGTCCACCATTTTAGCTTGCTGTTGTGCCACTACGAAGTGTGTACCATCATGTGCGCCTTGCGCTTGACACTTCAAGATGCTCCACACTTGGCTTGTGCCTGTGAAAAATGCCCACGTCATCTTTTAGTTGCTAATCCCCTTCAACAAAAACTTCAAAGTGAGGTTAATGGTGTAACTTGTCGTACGAATATCTTTTGCCAAGATCAATTAAAGCACATTTGCATTCACCAACATGGGTTGCACCATGTTTTGTATCATCTCGTATGCTTCAATCGCCACGCCAGTAGAATCTAGCAACGTTTTTTTTTTTTTTTCAAAAATTATGCCTTACTACTTCACTCACCCACAATAGCCGACGTACTCTCCACCATTGGCACCAAATAATGCTCTAACCTTTTGGCGAGTCTCCCTTCTCACTGCTATGACATACTCCTTCAAATGATTAGCACATGGCCATTAATTGTTATAGCCAATAATAAGGGATACAAAGTAACACACACCGCTAAGGGACACCATTTTCAATGAAATACACATGTAATTGTGTAAAAGCTTTGATAGTAATGATCGATTCATATTCTTGTTCAATCATTTACACCACACCAGGCAGAAAATGCGATGGTTGCACATTTTTTGTGTTGTTGTAATTGTTTCTTGTTTTTCACCTTAGTCAACAAGGATTCATGCCATTTTTTCACGACACCATCTCCTTCATGATAACATGTGAGAATAATCCAAGTTGTTGATGCCAGAGCTCTATATCAGCTCTCCCATGTTTTGGTATAACTTACAATGTGTTCTTGCAAGTCTATTAGAACAATAAATTGAGGGAGTTTTTGAGTCGCCACAATGTAAAGTCATCCCTTGCATAAGGCTGCAATATGGACTTAGCGCCACCCTCCTTCCGCGATATTGTCCCCTTCCTTTTAAGGTGCATCTTTTTGCCCTTGTGCATCAAGCACATAACACATACAATTTTGGCCACGTTATGTATGTGTTGCATGTTTGTGATATCAGGTTCTACCCACTTCCTAATAACCACCAAATTCACGTCCAAATACCTCTTTTATGTGGCATGCACAACCTAATCAATTCCGGCCACCATGGATTGTCTAAACTTGCGAGATCTGCCTAACACAACCTTCTTAACATGGATGTGCTCCATCGCTCTGAGGTCAAAGAATTGTCAATTATCCCTCTTGGGGAAGTGGTTATGATTTTCATCAAGTAGTAGCTTCTTGTATCAGGAACCCTTGCAATTGACCATTCCCTCCTTGATACACTCAGCAATAATCTCCTTCATTCCCAACTATACTAAGTGCAACCTTCTTGGCTCTCTTCAAAATGCCGCCATGGCTAACATAAACCTCACCCCTACTTACGCTCACAAGCATTTTGGTAAGTAGAGCCAAAACAGAAGATGAGGATTCCCCATAGCTATATTGTTAAACTTTGTTTTACATATACTTTGCAACTGCAACATATGTGACATTGTTCCTTGACCATCATCCAAGATCATGATGAAAGGGCTCGTACTATAAAGGAATTCCATGAGGACAACCATGACGTGTAAACATATGTTGATTTTCTCAATGAAGTCACTCGATTTTGAGAAAAGCGAATTGATCTTCGAGTGATGGAGATGAAAGCATCTCCCTCCACGATTCTTACCTTAAGAGGTTTCATTATTGTAATGGAATAATTTTTAAGTGACCTGGATATATGGAGAACACCATGTTTTTGTAAATATCCGCCTGCCAACGTGTAGCCTTGAAATTAGCCCCATTTCGACTCATTCATACTAAACACGAGCAACATGAGAGCCTTTGTGTATTTGTTTGTGATGGTCTCCTTAATACATTTTGCCGCTATCGCTTCATCAAGGACTTCCATTCCCTTTAGGAAATCTAGCGACCCTCTATACGCAATGTGGATCTTGATCTGCTTCTTCATATTCAAAAGTCGGGTCCACTCATATCCTTTCTACATGAGGTGTGTCTCCTTCTATGTTTGTCTTCCATTGCAAGTTCTAAATGTTTGACGGCGCAGACATTCATGACAACAACCCAATCGACTACAAAGGTTATGAATGATATGAAGACCGGGCAAGGCTACTTATCATAACCGTTTGTAAACAAACTCTATGTTGCCAGTTCATACATGACCCAACAAGTTCCCTTCATTTTGCAGCTTGGTTTTGTGCTCATGATGAGTGTAAACGTCAGCTTTTTCCTTGAGACACAATGTTTTTTTAAGATTTTGACAAAGGAATATAACATCCAAAGTTTCAAAGGCAATGACTCTATTTTGACTTTTGGACATCAATGTGAAGTGACAAGTTATAGTGGTACTCTGAAGCTTTCCTACACACCAATCCGAATTAGATTGGAATAACCGTAGTTCCTACTTCTTCAGCCAAAGTGTAGCTACCAAGAGCCACTCACTTACAGCATGCACGATGGTCGCTTGTCAAGGTGGGCTTTATACATAAATGACGCATCAAAATGCCAAAATCACACATTTCCGAACACTTGGTGACACTGTCCCCTATCCCCTTTGGGGTGTGTTTCGATGTGGTAATCATCAACTTTGGTGACAGATATTGACCTAGTTCAAAACTTGTCCGCAATCCTACACTTATCATTTTGAGATTTTCTTAGTAGCAAAGAAGACAAATGAGTTTTAGAATGCAAGCCAAAACATCACCGAAGTTCTAAAGTAACAACCTTTACTACTAGGATATGAAATGCTAGTCATGGACATTGGATACATCCATGAGATGCAAAATGATTTCAAGGATCCCAAACAAATTCACACAAAACTTTTAGACCATTGTTTTTGTTACTAGACAAAGTCCATAGGTTCAAGTTGCACTAGATTTAGAAACTTGACACCCTTTAATCAGATCACGATTTGAAGCACTCTGTAAATGAATAAAGCAAAATGCACAAAATATCACCCTTATGCGTATTGTCGATGCCTCTTAACAACACACGCAGGCATGCTAAGGAAAAAACATATAACATGGAGTGCATAATAAGGAACTAAAAGAGTGATTAGGGTAAAAACCTACAGAATGAAATGGACTATGAATACAATGCTTTTGGGTACATGGGCACCTTGTGTTAAACAATCAAAGGACAAAGAGGAAGCAAGTAGAAAAAGATGTATTTGGAAAACAAGATAACTGAATGTGAAGGAGTGAAAAGGAGGTAAAACGATACCACGTATGTAACAATGAGAGGAGGATAACTTTCCATTGAAAATCATATGGAAAATTTGAAAATAAAGATAGAAACAAGGAGATGAAGAACATATCGGAAAAAATGCCTCCCACGTGAGAATGGTTTCTCATTAGGAATACTGGAATTTAAAGAGAGGGAGGGAGGGAAAAAAAGAATGAGAAAAAGCAGCAAAGAACAAGAAAGAGTGACAAAGAGACAGTGAGAAGAGAGAGAGAGATAGAGAGAGAGAGAGAGAGAGAGAAGGAAGGAGAGAGAGAGAGAAGGAGAGAGAGAGAGGGAGGGAGGGAGAGAGAGAGAG
>SZWC01009601.1:45150-64331 GCA_023375785.1 Penium margaritaceum
CACACACACACACACACACACACACACACACACACAAACACATGTGGTCAAAAGTTTGCCGGAAAACTAGATTTAAAAACATTAGCTGTGTTTTAAAATCACCACTTGATGTAGCAATTGTGGCTCTTCACATGCTAAGCTCAAGCTAAAGTGCTTGTTTTTTAATGAGCTTGTCAATGTATAAGGTTATGACTTGGCAAGGTTTTCATTGCAGGGATTCAATGTCAATGCCAAGAAGAGAAGAAACAAAATAGGTGAAAACAGTCTTCACCTCACAACGAGGATGATAGATTATCATGGCACATGTTTTAGGAATAGAAAATCACCCTATGCAAGATAATGAAATGTGGGATTCCCCAGAAATTTTACAATAAAATGAAACAACCCATAGCTTTGAGACAAGAACGTTGACACTTCATGCTTGCATCACTGATATGATTGTGCTCAAGAGTGATCCCACATGGAAAAAACATTGAGAAGTGGAATATGTCATTTTGTGAAGTTTCACATGACGTTTGGCAAGGTTTTTAACAACCAGGTTCATGCCATGTGGTTTTGATAAATTTCTGATGTTAAAAGAGAACCTAACCAGAAATAGCCTACACAATAATGAGCCCAAGACTTTGTTGCCTCTGTCTTGTATGCAGAGAGGGCCCACGCTCAGTATTGAGCTGCTCCACCTCCTAGGTTTCCTTGGGTGGCCCTTTTAAAGCCTTGTATTCCCAAGGCAACCTCCATAACTCATCTAGTTTTTCCATCGCCACTTTCATGTCAGAGTTTAGGACACACTCATGCTTTTATGGGCCATTTTCTCCCCATGGAAGAGTGCATTTTTTAAATAACAACATCACATCACATGTCCCTTAATACTCAGTTTTTGTTGCATTTCACATGTTACATGGTGTGGAAGGCGTGCGAAATGGGATTTGTGAATATCCTCCATGTTAAGGGTGTAGACACAATTGCATTACAAGTGTCGGGAGGTGTGCTGTATGCGCTGTGGGTGAAAGTAAATCAGTTATTTGGTGGACATCTGGCCAAGCAAGCTAACCTGTCCACAATAACATAGAATCGAATATGGTTGGCCAATGGGCCCTTACACATGTAAATATGTTATACATGATCATTTTGTTCCCTCTCGTCCTGACACACTGAAATTGATTGTAGACGCATACCTTGATTGCCACAAACACAAAGTACCTTGAACTTATTCATCGTAGATTAGCACACATCAAAATTGATGCCACCAAATACATGTTACAACCTGTTTCTGCCTCATTGGTTCAAGGAGAAGCCTGAAATTAGATCAGCGTGTGTTTGGAGAACCATGGCCCGTGTCTGTTTCCCCAACCTTAGCATGAAAATGAAATCATTCCTCATGGTTGCTAGTGTGTCTTTGTTGGGGTCTTCCATGCCTCAAAGGTGTGGCACTTTTGAAACCCCACAAACCATGATTTGGTGGAAAGTCAAGATGTGTCCAAGTTAGAGATCATGTCATACAAGGAGTTCCAAACATCTAGGAAAGTTCCACCTATGCCACGCCTCAAGCACTACCCGTAGGATGTGAGTGTACCAGTGTTTTTCCCAACTTTAGCACCACGGCTTGTCAGAGAAGGTCCACCACATTTTGGTGCAGGGATGGTCCCACCTGTGCCTACAAACCTACTCAGATACTCAAATGTTGTCTGCTTGGACTTAGGCACCACATCCTCCCCATCGGGGCTTGATCCTATGGAAGGACGTGCCCATCATAATTTGGACACCACCTCACAAACTCGTACGAATATCATTGGGCTCCTCACCTCAAGTGGACTACCCATATTTCTATCAAATAGTGCAAATAAACAGTGTTGAAATCCCACTAACTAAAGCATAGACACTACCAGAGGCCATGGGGCACTCCATTGCTGCTCAGTGGGAGAATTCCATGAGCGCTTAATTAAATTCACTACTGGACCATTGTAGCGGGAGGGCCGGTTCGGTCCTCCCTCCTCGTTGAAGCGAGGGGTGGTTGTGCACCACCCTTTGCGTTAGCGAGGGCTGGCCAGCAGCCAACACTTGGCTGGCCGGCGGCCAGCTCACTGCAGGCTGGCTAGACGGCCGGCGGCCGGCCAAGCGACCGAACGGCCACCGACCTGCGAGCCGCCAGCCGCCGATCACGGCCTCAGCCCGATCGGCGGCTGAGGGGCCACGAGGGCCTCGTGGTTGAGGCCTTGTGGGCTCGTGCCCTCGCCCCCCCCCCCTCGCCCTCCTTGCAAACAAGCAGGCGAGGACGAGGGATAGGGGGAGCGAGTGTGAGGACGAGAGGACTGGCGCAAAATCGCCAGCATGCCTCGCACGCGACGATTTTGCGCCAGAACGACAGATGGCAAATCGAAGTTCATTTACGATGAACTTTGACATAAAATAAACAAAATAACTCGTACAAACACACGATTTTGAGGTAAAACCCCCAGTTTGGGTCCCAAAACCAGGGGTAGAGATAAAAACAGAAATGGGCCTCCAGAGACTCGATGTATTGGAGTCTCCCTGCTCTGGGTCGTTGATGACGATTGCCCCTCAGTCTTGCGAAGGGAGTAAACCCCTGACGAGGACTGAGAACGCCATTCTGCGAACTCTGACGACAACTTCAGAGCAAGAGCTAGAGACTTGACCCGTTACAGTGGTTCTCAGAGGAAAACGACCCCTGCGACTAAGAGTTTGTCAGAAACGGCAGCTACGACATAGATAAAACTCTGCTGGCAGTTGCAAGCAGCAGTAGAAACGCCAAAAGGGACTACGGCATCCACGCTTCACCGTTTGAAGCACCGTAAAGTATGTTAGGAAGCTAGAGAAGAGCTCTATTTTGTGGGGCTTCTTCTCCACAGTCTCTTCTCCATCCCAATGGGCTAGAGGAAACTTTTTGGGACGGGATAAGGAGTACCCACCCCCAAAACTTCTTACTTTCCCCTCTTTTCAAGGCCCCTCTCGCTCCTCTTCAACCTAAGATTTGGGCAACGCCTTTCTCCAATACCAGAGACTCTCACGGCCTGAGAGAAAAAGAAAAAGAAGAAAAAAACTCCTTGGAGAAGTTTTGGAGGTCGCAACATTGCCGAGGAGCACAAGAAAGGCCCCTCCAAGGGGGGACAAGGTGTACCAAGAAGATGCAAGAAGAGACCAAGGAAGACCAGAAAACAAGAAGACAAGAAGACAAGAAGAAAAATATTCTTTTTCTTGTTGACTTTGTACTTGCTTGCTTTCTTGCTCTTTGTCCTAGTTTTTTTAGCGGTACTCACACTTCTTGTTATTCCCTTGTATTGTTATTTTTTGTTTTCCTGGATCCTAGTTGCTTCCAAGTGCCGTGAGTCATAGCATAGGAGGACTAGTTTCAAAACCCACGACCTTATGCCGACGTGGCGGCCTAGGAACATAGAAGCTATTTTATAATTGCCTCACCGATTGTGAGAGCAAGGGATTTGATGGAGGCAATTCCTCCTTAACATTGTGGGGTCATCCTCACAATGGTTTCCACGTGCTAGTTGCACGGGCGACGAGATGGCAAGTGCCGGACCATCCTAGACCAACAACGGCAAGGTGGTGACGGCCTCACCACGAGCTCTCGACGGACTCCAAGTTTTGGGAGCCGCCGCCGCGAGCACGATTGCCAACCTAAAGGTGGCCGTACCACCAAAGGCAACCGTACCGCCGAAGGCAACCGACGCCAACCTCAACGATACCGATAAGCGTGCGGAGGCCGAAACGTTGCTTGACAAGCACGTCGGCACGCACGTGGACAACCCCCACGCGACGGACGACGAGATGGAGGAGGATCCTCCAATGGAGGACCCCGACGAAGAGCACGACGCCGACGATGGAGAAGGCGACAAGGATCGCAACCATTGCCATCGTCGTGCGGCAAACTCGAGCCGATTGCTCGAGAAGGGCAAGACACCGCCTGAAGCTGCCGATGGCAGCAAGGGCGCTGAAAGCATCCACGCGGGGAGTTCCCACGAGAACGAGTCGGACAACGTCACCGCGAAGGCGATTTGCGATGATCGTCATTGGCTCGTAGAGTTTCCTGTTGAGGCAGCAGGCCGACTCAAGATCACCACCGACGGTGGAGATATGGCACCACTCAGAGGAATGGGGGCGGACCCCTCTTCCTACGATGTGGCCGCAATGGGGCAAGGCAGTGCCCACTCGAGCGTTGTCGCCGACGACATTCTCCTCTAAAAGGTGGGACTCCTTGGAGGTGTGTATGCGAACCGTACTCTCCTGCAGTGGGTAAGGGTGCACAGACAACACGAGGCCTTGGAGGCTATTGCCGATGCTCTGACGACATCAGAGCTCAAGTTTGCATTCGCCAACTTGCTGGCCCACGTCGGGCAGAGCATCACGGACCTCAACCGTGATTGCCAACTGTAGCGCCTGGCCGCCCATGAGGCAAGCCGCCGATGCAACGACCTCGACAAGGCATTGCAAAGCATGACCTAGGTGCGGATGTAGCAGCAAGCACAGCGTGCCGCAACTGCGGATGCCACTACCTGTGGCAACGACGACTTGCCTACCTCATCGACTTCGGGGTCGGTCATGAACACGTCCTTCCTCCAAAGTGTGGAGATCTTTCGGAAGGGCGTGAACCTGACTGACTGGCTGAATCGCATGGAGCGTGTTCTACTTGTCCACAAGGCTCCACTTAGCCTGTGCGGCAACAGTGCCACGACTTGGCTTGAAGAAAAACTCTTCAAGTATGTGGTCAAGGAGTAGACTGCGCAACAGCCATACCTCAAGTGGTAACCCATGCCGTGGGAGGCCTTCTACGCGATCACGCGCAAGAAGTGCACCCAACGTGAGGAGGCGTAGTGCGCCTTCCACAAGATCAAGGACTTCAGGCAGTTGGGCTGCTCGCTCAAATCCTACTTGAGTGAGTTCACCGCACTCGTGGAGGAAGCCGAAAGCTTCAACGAGGGTGATGGGGCTCATGCCTTCAAGTACCCGGAGTGCAAGCTGCAAGAGTACTTGCATGATTGTCTTACCAGCAAGAAGCTGAAGGACAAGACCAACACGACAGCCACTGGCCAAGCTTGGACAAGCTGGAGGGCGTTGCGCGACTACATGAGTGAAGTGTATTCGGCGAACCCGAAGCACTACTCTAATGCACGGCCAAACCCGCATGCACAGCAAGGCCGCGACATGCGCATGGACACTGTAGGGGCTGGTGTGCCAGTTGGACAGCGAGGCGGGGTCAAGGGCAAGCAGCCCGCAAACCATCCAGCTAAGAGGACTGGTGGACACAAGGGCCCCAACAACAAGCGCAACCGTGAGAATAACGAGCTGCAAGCAGCGCGTGAGCGTCACAACGCAGCCTTCCACGAAGCGCTCTGCCACAAATGCATGCAGCCGGGCCACTTTAGGGCTCAGTGCCCTACGGCTGCTGGTGATGGACAAGAGGCCGCGGCGTGGAGATGGTACGGCAGGATGCCGCAAACAGGGCCGTGGACAGGGTCGCGGTCGCGGCAATGGGTCCAGCCGTGGTAACGGACAAGGCCGTGGGGCGGGTTTTCCCCACCCATGAGTGACGTTAGTGGGGACCACTCAGGGGTAGAACGGGATCACGAATGTGGGTTCATATTTTTAGATAAGGATGTTAAACAATTTGAGTTTTTGACGAGTTCAAATTTCTCTGTTGTTTTCTCTCCTCTTGTTGAACCACATTCTACACTTGCTGACCGACATTGCCCACTAAACCTTGCATCTCCAAATGAGATGCATGATTGTACATGCTTAGTGGTGGCGACAACGACCACTATGCAAGAATTGTGTGACGTAGTGATTGAAGCAAACGCCCTCAAAGCAATGAGTTCAATCACGTTCGCAGTACCTTAAGTCGACGATTTTGACCTAGTCAAATTTAAAGACTGGAAGGTGCAAGCCGAATTCACACGTGCCCACACGATGTGGACTCAAGTGGGTGAATCATGGGAGTTACAACGCCTGTCATACAGATTCCGTGTTTATCACAAACTCAGCTTGCCGTCGTCAAGTCTGTTCACTCAGAAGAGTGGAGGCAACATGACGATGTAGTTCAAAGGAAACCTAGCTGGTGCTCCCATGAACGTACATACTGACACTGGAGGAGACGACTCTTTTGTTAGCCTTGGCTTTACCCGACAGGTTGGCCTTAAGTACGAGCCATCAAATGGCGCAGTTTTTGTCGATGACAACCATACGGTACCCGTGATCGGTACTTGTAAAGCAAAAATTTGTATTCAAGGGTACACACAAAGTGTCACGTTGAAGGTACTCAACCTTCTTGACGCATTTGATGTGGTGCTAGGCAATCCCTGGCTTCGTAACAACAAGGCTCTGATGCACTTTGAATCAACGTGTTTGATCCTCCGAAAAGGACAATGCCACTGTACGTTGATTCCGAGTACGGAATTATCACCGACCCGACTCAAATTCCATGCCAACTTTTGTGCAATGCAGGTCAAGAGACGTATTCGACAAGGTTGTTGATACTTCTTGGCTCAGTTGCAGAAAGTGAAGGAAGGCATGAATGAAGACACGCCACAAGAGATCAAATCTCTATTGGCGGAGTTCTCGGATGTATTCCAAGACCCACCGGCTGGGCTTCTACCAGAAAGACACATGGGCCACACAATACCACTACAACTGGAGACAACTCCTCCGTTCAGACCCATGTATCGCCTTAGTCCAGTAGAAAGGCGAAAGCCTGAATGCGAAATCAAAGAGTACGTAGCAAAAGGGTGGATCAAGCCCAGTATCTTGCCGTACAGTGCGCCAAACCTTTTTGTGAACAAAAAGGACGGTGTTTTACGCATGTGCGTGGATTACCGGGCGTTGAATAAGTTGACAGTGAAAAATCGATTCCCCTTACCGCGGATTGAGGACCCTTTTTACCAAATCCAAGGCGCCAAAGTATTTTTGTCCTTGGATTTATCCCAAGGGTACCATCAAATCCGTATCACGGAAGATGATGTGCCCAAAACCGCGTTTCGAACGCACATGGGACACTATCAGTTTTGAGTGTTATGCTTTGGGCTTACAAATTCTCCAGCAACCTTCCAAGGAGAAATGAATCAAACCTTTGCCAAGCAACTCGGACAGTTTATCTTGGTTTACCTGGACAACATCCTGGTTTTTTCCAAATCAATGGAAGAGCACATAGAATATCTGCGCAAAGTTCTCGTAATCCTTTGGGAACAAAAGTTTTATGCAAAAGTGAGCAAGTGTAAGTTTGCACAAGATTAGCTCAAATACCTTGGACACATCGTCAGCAAGGACGGCATCCGTGTCAAACCACGAAAGGTCCAAGCCGTTATGGACTGGCCACGCCCAAAAAATGTTGGGCAGATTTGGTCTTTCCTCGGCCTTACAAACTACTTTCGATGGTTTATGCAAGGGTATTCGACCCTGGTAGCACCACTGACCAAGCTCATGCAAAAAGACGTGTGTCGGGAATGGACATCTAATTGCGAGAATACTTTTCTCAAAGTCAAAGAGCTTCTATCCACGATGCCCGTCCTAGCTCTTCCGGATCCACTGTAACCGTTGGAGGTGCAATGTTATGAGTCGGCAGTAGGACTCGGAGCCATCCTCATGCAGAACAGGCACCTAGTTGCGTATGAGAGCTGGAAGCTCATCCCCGCAGAAACGCAGTACACGACTGGGGATCAAGAGCTCCTTGCGATAGTACACGACTTCAAGATGTGGCGTTGCTACCTCGAGGCTGCTGAAGGGGGTGTGACGGTCGTGACCGACCATAATCCGTTTGTGTTTTTCCAAACGCAACCAAACCTGTCAAGACGAGAGGCGCGTTGGAGTGAATACCTGAGCCGATTCTTGTTCACGTGGGAGTATCGGCCAAGACGCATCAATGTGGCAGATCCACTAAGCCAACATCCTTTGGAAGTTAAAGCAACCACCGAGGTTGGTGGGTGTTTTATGGCCATTACAACAGTAACAGTATAGTCACCAGATCTCCCTACACCCCCGCGGCAACCACCACGAGAGATTATCCATTACAACAGTTTTCTGAACAGGATCCGGATGGAATACTGTGTGGATTCTTGGTTTCAAGACTCTCAAAATCTAGACAAGTACGGCTTGGTGGAGGCCGTAGGAATCTTCTGGCACGGAGAACAAGTTGTTGTGCCAAAATCGGGAGACCTTCGAGCAAAAAGCATCTCCCAGTTCCATGACCCACCGGTCGCAGGTCATGTGGGACCCCAAAAGACTGGACAGGCACTCTCGGACCACTATTGGTGGCCAGGATGGAGTGTCGGTGTCCGTAAGTATTGCATGACATGGGATCCATGTCTTCGGAATAAGGCTAGTAACAAGAAGCCTGCTCGACTCCTCCAATGGCTTCCTATTCCTGGGAATCCATGGGAGTGCGTCAGCATGGAATTCATTACTGGTCTTCCGGACACGGCCCGTGGCCACGATGTAATACTAGTGGTTGTGGATCTTTTGACAAAGATGATGCACTTTATTCCTACAACCACTGACATGAACGTAGAGGAGACCGCTTGTCTCTTCTTTGAGGGTATCGTTAAGTACCACGGCTTGCCCTTGCGCATTATTTCCGATGGAGATCAAAAAGATGTACGAGCATTTTGGTAGTGAGTCACAAATGTCGAGAGCATTTCACCCTCAAACTGACGGAAAAACATAGCACATGAATCGCACTCTGGAGCAGATGTTGCGCATGTACGTAGACCCTGCCATGCATGATTGGGACGAATTCCTAGCACCGGTAGAGTTTGAGGTGAACAACTCGGTAAACGAGTCCACACAGTTCACACCGTTGTTGAATAGTGGTTGGCATCCAGTGGTACCCTCTTCGTTGGTGAAGACTGGGAGTACAGGAGGGCAGGTTCCTTCCGCTCAAGCCTTTGCCAAGGGCATCGACTCCTTGTTACAAGAGGTGAAGGGTCACCTTCCAGCAGCTCGGCAGCGACAAAAGGCATATACCGACAAAGGATGCCCGGAGGTCTCGTTTGATATCGGTGACAAAGTGCTGCTTAGCACTAAAACCCTTTGGTTGAAGTCGCCAGGGGCAAGAAAATTTCTACTGAAGTGGATTCGGCCGTTTCCCATTGGGCCACACATTGGGCCAATGGCATACCGATTGCTACTTCCACCGAGTATGAAGATACATAACGTGTTTCATGTAAGCCTGCTGGCTCCGTACACGGCAGTCGGAACTGTTTAGCCACCGCCAGCAGTCCTTACTGCTGACGGCCAAAACGAGGTCTTTTGCCTAATCCAGCACCGAGAGCGTACTCTTCGGTCGCGTGTTGTCAGGGAGTACCTCGTTAATTGGGCCAGTTGTGGACCTAAGCATAATTCATGGGAGCCCGAATCTCGGTTTCCCACAGGTAAGGCTGCACACCGAATCGGATTCGCGAATCTCAGCCTGGATGCGGATTCCAGAGCCCGAATCCGTAGTTGGATTCGGATTCGAGGATCCGGATCCGGGATTCGCGAATCCCGGTGGATTCGCAAATTCTGGCAAACACAAACCAAAACGCCGCACCAACTGTTGCTGGTAGGATAGTTTTAGCGTGACAGCCAAACAGTCTATGCAAAATAGTGAATGGACCTACACTATGTAGCATCTCGCACATCTATGGTATGAGTTTGTGGTGGCTCCAAGCTACCGAGAAGCCAGCCGTGGTACATCGCTGGTGTGCCACGTGTCAGCCCTGATGGAGGAAAAATCTCAGGCTCGCTCCCCCCCCCCCCTTCATTCTCGGAACTACGTTTCTGTACCCCTAAGTGGGAGGTGACACCGAGGCACAACGTCCGGCGTCGGACTAGACGACTGAAAGTCGTGTTATCGCCCGAGCCTGAAACCCAAGCCTACATGTAATCTTCTTACTCATCTGGCCTGACACCAGACCTCCCAACTGCCGAACCTCAGGCTCGGGCAATGGCATGATTCGTCCAAATCAGGTCCTTGCGCGTTCGTGCAAAAGTGCGAGCACCTGAATTTCGTGGGTGCGACCGTCAACCTTTTGAGTTAGACATGCAAAAGTATGGCCGCCGTCAAGGTTTCGCGCATGTGCCAGGTCTGTGACCTGGCACATGCGCGAAACGTGCTTGGGAGTGACGGGCGCGGAGGGAGAGCCTGCGACCCTCCGAGAGATCAATTTTTTGAAACACCAAACGACGAGTCAATTGTCGGATTTGAACTGACTGGCTGTTTGACATAAGGACCCCCTCCCCTCCCCAAGGATTCGTGAGTGGATTCCCAAATCCCCATATGAGACCCTACCCTGGATCCGGATTCGTGAATCCGGGTCTGGATTCGGGATTCGTGAATCAGATTCACGAATCCAAGGATTCGTGTGCAGCCTTACCCACAGGGGTGGTCAACGAGTACTAGAGCAAGCTTGCAGCTCGCACAGCTCGATGCGTGGCGGGAGGTACTACCTGAATGCGGAAAAGTGAACAACATTCCCACAGGGCAGCATTCATGGATAACGACCATAGGAGGTTGGGGACGGCCAACATGGTTGTCGCGCGGACACTCCAGCGTAAAGGGGGGAGGCCACTAGCCGTGCTGACCTACAAGATGCAGCATAGGTCCAAGTACCATGCACGTGTTCATGTCTAGCTGGTGATTGTAGTTATTGATTTTCTTTCACAATGTTGATGACTCACTGACTGACAATCCTACTTGTTGTTCATGAACCGGGACGGCTCATAATAAGTGGGGAGGAATGTAGCGGGAGGGCCGGTTCGGCCCTCCCTCCTCGCTGAAGCGAGGGGTGGTTGCGCACCACCCCTCGCATCAGCGAAGGCTGGCCGGCGGCCAGCACTTCTCTGGCCGCCGGCCAGCTNTAAAGGGGGGAGGCCGCTAGCCGTGCTGACCTACAAGATGCAGCATAGGTCCAAGTACCATGCACGTGTTCATGTCTAGCTGGTGATTGCAATTATTGATTTTCTTTCACAATGTTGATGACTCACTGACTGACAATCCTACTTGTTGTTCATGAACCGGGACGGCTCATAATAAGTGGGGAGGAATGTAGCGGGAGGGCCGGTTCGGCCCTCCCTCCTCGCTGAAGCGAGGGGTGGTTGCGCACCACCCCTCGCATCAGCGAAGGCTGGCCGGCGGCCAGCACTTCTCTGGCCGCCGGCCAGCTCGCTGCTTGCGAGCTAGACGGCCGGTGGCCGGCCAAGCGACCGGCCGGCCACCAGCCGGCCAGCCGCCAGCCGCCGATCGCGGCCTCAGCCCGATCGGCGGCTGAGGGGCCATGAGGGCCTCGAGGGCGAGGCCTCATGGCCTCGTGCCCTCGCCCCCCCTCGCCCTCCTTGCAAACAAGCAAGCAAGGAAGAGGGATAGGGGGAACGAGGGTGAGGACGAGAGGACTGGCGCGAAATCGCCCGCATGCCTCGCACGCGATGATTTCGTGCCCGTGACTCAAAGTTTGTTTACGACAAACTTTGACATAAAACAAACTAAATAAATCGTGCGAACACACCTACATGAATCAGTACAAAGGGTACAGCTTTCGAAGGGACTTCAGGCGGGCGTCAAGCGATTATGAGACATTGCTGGTGATGTGCCCCCCTCGTGGAACTAGGCACATGTATGAAGTCCACTTCTCAAGGGGCATGCCACCCTTTTCATCTCGGGCCTGGGATGAGGTAATTGGTTGCACGGTCGCTGACTACGCGCAGGTGGCGGACCGCCCGGTGGAACTGTTCATGGGTCGGGGCCTGGGCGCACTTCCACGCCAAATAGGCAGCCTAATTTTGTAATTCTCCTGCACGTTCCGCCGTAGATGCCAGGCATAACATGTGTGTGTTGTGCCAGTCTGGTATCTCTCCAGAGCCTTTGTGAGGCCAGCTTTCCTGTCGGACACAATCACTGTACCTACAAAATAGGTTGTGGGATAAGCACGCGCCAGGTGCAAACAGAATCATGTCCATGTCTCTTTGTTCTCGCTCGGCACGAGAGCCCATGCCATGGGGCACGCATGATGATTTGCGTAAGAAAAATGCGCTACCAATATCACTTGCTTGTGCCTATTCTTCAGAAAGTTCCCATCCATGGTCATGATTATGTGGGATTAGTCCCATCCAAGGCGTGTCGCACATGAGGCTGCAAAGGCCCACTTGAATTTGTTGTTGCATTCCATCTCCGCCATGGCATGAGTCGCTGGATCCACGCGATTCAACTCTACAAAGACATTGGTCATGAGTAAGATAAGTATGTTCACACAGAAGAGACATAAAAGGAAAACATCGTTGAGTGTATGGTCATTGGCCCTTCATACCTATTTAGAAAGTGACGGGAAGTACCATCAAGACTTGGCCTTGGCTCCCATCAGTTGAGCCTGAGCCATAGACCGTGTATGATACAAGGTGCAGCAAGCGACCTGCATCCCGACCGCTTCCTTGATAATGGCTCGCTACACTGATGGCGGTGTTGTTGGATCCCTGGCCATCTCGCACGAATTCGTCTGTGCAATCCACCTTGTTGTCCGTGCGGGGCTTCCACACCCGATTGTCGGGGTGTAGCTGTGGCCTTCAGAAACATGGGAGATTTTCACTACGCCCAGCTTGGAGCTTACCACCTCTCGGATGTTCCACGCACAGTCCCATGTCAGTACCTCAACACAACGCACGTCAATGCGTCCCGGCTTGCTACAAACCCACAACAGCCCAAAGGGGTGGACAACCGCGTAGTCCTTGATTGCCGTCCTGCCGCCAGCCATGTTGTGAAACTTCTTTCCCTCGTTGAGCTTGTCACCATCGGCCTTGCTCTTCCTTGATGTACCATCGGGGGAGTTGTCGGAGGCACCTACAAAATTATGCAAGAGGGAGCAAGAAATCATTGTGATGAACGTGTGGGCTGATAGGAGTGGGCAGTTCCACTGCGTAAACAAAGCAGACTAGCACGATAGACACAAATTACCGGAGGAAACACTAGGAAAGAGAACATGGTGCCTAACCCGGGACGACTGTGTATAGGACGGGGCCTCTGTCTGGTCCGAGGAGAGAGGCTCCATCCAAAACAGGCGCATGTTCTCTGTTGTGTCTTCATCCAAACGCCTTTCCCACTCTTCATAGTCCCAATTCAGCCAGAAGAAGAGTTCTTCGGCACTTGAGTCAAAGTTGACAAAGTGGGTTGCCGGAGGAGGGGCCTGAACTAGAGCCACGCTACAGGAACTCCATGGACGGGAGGCCGAGGGGCAGCTGACTGAGGTGCAGTGGGAGGTACAACGGCAGGTGCAGCGGGTCGTGCAATCCGTGGTGTTGTAGGAGGTGGCACGGTGGGTACAGCGGGTTCTGTAGCACGTGGTGCCATGAGAGGTGTAGCGAGTCGTGCTGCGCATGGTGCTATGGGAGGTGCAGTGGCGGGTGTAGTGGGTTGTACTACGTGTGGTGCTATGGGAGGTGCAGCGGTGGGTGCAGCAGGTGACGGAGCCGTGGGTGGTGCAACCGGTGGCACCACGACCTCACCACTGGAGTGCCACCCCGCAGACGTGGGTACCGACGGCCGATCATGGTTGCGCCGCCTTGGGTTGGAGGTAGCAGTCACAGATGTTGTGCCAGAGGTCGGCATGGCCAATTGACGGGGAGGTAGCACCCATGGCACTCGGAATTGAGTCACCACGTGCAGGACACCCTGATCGCCAGAGATTGCCTGTCGTCGTGTATGTGGGGTTGGGCGAGGTGAGAGCGCGGCAGTTGTAGGACGCAGTGCCTCGGCACATGAGACGGGTGGGCGATTTGGGGGCCTAGTGGACGGTTTACGCACCGGTCGGGTAGAGGCAGAAGCCTCCGCCCTCCGGGCACTAGCCCGGGTTTGGGACGCCATTGCGCCAACAATGGGTACCTAGGCATTTTCTTCATACAATGTATGCTTGAAATGCCCTGCACTTTGACTCACCTCGCTTGATTACGAGAGACAATACCATGTTGATGCTCCAGCGATAAGACATGAAACCTCGCTATGGTCTCAGCTCTGCACCGGAGAATCCAAAAGTGAATTGACACCGGAAGGGGGGGGGTGACCCTGTCCACTCTTGTCTCTTGTGTGCCGACACGAGAGACAAAGCCATGAAGTTGCGACTACTGCATGTCATGCTGACGAGGACTCTCAGTTTCATCTACGCATGTCATGGACCCATACATCGTACATGGAGGAGTTTGGCAGCCAATCAGATTTCAGTACACACGTGCGAGGGCGGACGGACCTAAGTGCAAAGTCGCGATTTGTGCACATGCAAGTTCGGGAGACATGTTTGGATCAGCGCATGCAGGGCGTGTTTTGTTCATCGCATTGTAAACAGGTGTACGTAACATCAGCATGGCTTAGGAGAAGCATCTCTGAAGCGACGTGAACGACCTGATTCTGAAGTAAAACTAGGTACCCCATTAGGTGGGAATCGGGAACATCGCCGAACCAATTTTTTTAACGAAAGTGTACTATCTGAAAGCCGCATAATTAGACATGCAGCGCATGATTGTCCGGACTACGGAAATGAAACAAAAATGCGAGTTTTCGTGAAGAAATCAATAATGTCCCACGATTTAACACAAAAAATGTAGGTACCGGTATTCCTTGATAAGTGAAAGTAGCAATGGCAAATGGTTACCTTCCTGCTGAACGACGGGCGGATGGTTGCTTTCCATCAGAGCAAAGGTGAATTGTTGTTTTTCTTTTGAACGACGGGCGGATGAAAGTCACACTTTGCGTTTCATGGGTATGCGAGTTTCTTCACCCTTTAAATTTCCAAAGACATTGACGTAATGTATTGTAGATGATGTTCATCAAAATTGTACATAAGATTTGAAGTATGTTACTAAAAATCTCTCCATATTCATGGAGATGCCAACCTTTTGTGCTAAATTCCACCGCATGTCTTGTTTAGTTACGAATAGTATGGTGAATGGTTATAGAATTTCAAGTGCATCTGTTTACTGTTATAAATTCTTCTTAGGTACATACCTGAATTCACTTCAGCAGCAAACTCTCAAGGTTTGGGGGTTGAAGGATCACATTCAGAGCTCACAAAAATCCTTACAAAAATTCACAGTGTTTCAGCAAACTATCCTGTAGAAGTTTAGCTGGTAGATGAAGAAGAAAAATAACACTTGTTGTGGAGGAAATATCAAAGTTTGAGGTATCCATAAACTGGTGTACAAAAGAAGGTTTTGTACAATGAACGTCTCTGTTGGATTCGGATTCGGGGACAAGGGGGAGAGCGAGGGAGTCTAAAAAATCTAAGGTGAAGAACAAAAAGACCAAGTTGCCATTGTGTCGTGTAGTACCTTATAGAGAAATTAAGACGATATTCCTCTCCTAACTATTAAAGTACTAGATTATTCAGAAGAAACATAATATTGTTTCTAGGAAACAACCACTGAAATCAAAGTGTCAACCAATGGGTTTTGACCTTTTCTAACCTGATTACAAAAAATCCAACATATAATGAGTTAACACACATTTTTAATGGGGAAATTCATGAATACATCAGAAAACAATGCTATGAAGGTACTAAATTATACCCGCTGGATACATAAATCATGGTGTGTATAAAATGTACCTAATGGATAGTAGTTTTGTACACCCTCCAGCTACAAAACTTTTGGTGTGCTCTAAAGCATACCCACTACATACACAAAATGTGGTGGGTATTAAATGCACCCAGTTAATCATATGCAAATTTTGGTCTGCAAAAGCACCTTGATTGCCCTACTTGTGACATAAAGCCTCTTTGGCTATGTGTGCAGTAAGTGCTTCTTGGATTGCAGTGCGCTCGTGGTCTAGTTTTCCTTGCAGTGAAACATATTGATCGTTGTCAACGGGAATATTGACAGCAATTATACTCCGCCAAGAAAAAATGGGTAGAGTTTCTCGCGCTTGAGCGGACGTGTGAAGGCAACGGGCTTGGATGCATCAACATACCCATGTAGAGAGAAGGACGAGTGCAGAGTTCATGAGGGAAGCTCACTAGGCTCAACAGTGGAGATAGAAGAGAGGAGGAAGAAATCCAACGGCAAACAATACAATGACGGCCACAGTGGAGATTGTAGGTACGAGCACGCATGGAGCACTAGCAAGAGCAGTGACTCAAAGGGTGGATACGATCATGAGTATGTGGTGGGTGGTTGTCTATGCGGATGAAGGAGATGAGGTCCATGTCCAAAATGTGTGGATGGAGGTGACCGTGTTGGTTAGAGCGGTAGCTCCTACTGTTGCTGCTGACGCCACTACAGTAATACCCAGTGACTACGTTGACTGCAACTGCAACAAGAGGACGTTGATCAACCATTGTTGTGCGATAGGTCACGATAGCTCTTAACGTAGCAATACTAGGGGGCGTAATCACAACACGAGCGGTTGCTTTGAAAGTGGAGGCAACGGCAACAGCAAAGACCAGCACCTCCTCCTAGACAAAGGGAATGTTGGAAGGTGTATATTGAACAGACTCACATGAAATCGTTAAACGCAAGAAGGTGGCACGAAGAAGGTCAGTACGCTGCTACCAATGCTGATCGAGCTGCACCGGTGAAGGGTGCTTGCGTTCTATGGGTAACGAGTGAGCTTAGAGGTGTTTGACGAGGACGTTGATCATGTGGAGGTATCTCCACATGATCAACGTCCTCGTTCTGTGGGATAGGTAAGTCATCAAATGCTGACTAACAATACGTCGCGTACTCTCTTGCGACGTATCGGCTCGTCGCGTCCTCACACTCGTACTCCTTGGTTGGGTCGTAGTCCTTGCCAGGATGGAAGTCCAGGTTACAGAGACAAAGACACGACCACTGATCACGCTCCACCGTCGTCTCGCAGTATGCGACCACTTCTTCAAGCCAATAGTGCTCACGTCGGGTCACAGGTGACATAGGGATGGGCTCAATATCGGACAGAGAAGCCTGGATGTAGGCTATCTAAGTGCCTTGCTAGGCAGCAATGTAAAAGTTATGAAGAAGCGGCTATTGCGATTGGGGCAGTGTAGGGGTAGGTGCAGATGTAGTGTGAGACGTGAGTTTGGCTGTTCCGATTGGTGCGGTTGTTGTGGTGTATGTGTGAATGCACGGATGCATGTACTACTACTGTTGTTGCTGAGATTTTAGTTGTTTCCTTGAGAAGTATGTGGGTGCAGATGCAGCGTTAGTTGTTGTCGTTGCGACAGCTATCACTACCACTAGCGTGGTGGTGGCAATTGAGGAGCAGGTGCAAATGCACTGTGAGATGTGGGCCCAGTTGTTGTTGTCGCTACGAGAGGTGTAGAGACACCTCGGAGTAGGACAAATGCTACCGTCAAAGCAATGGATGTGGCTGTGGTAGCACACATGCGGGTGCAGATCATCCATGGGCCAAGAGCACCGTTGCTACTGCCGCGACAACGACCGTCGCTGGTACTAGTATTGTGCAGGTGCAGATGCACCATTCAACTGCAAGCACGGCTGCCATTGGTGATGCTACTGTTGCTACGATTACTGCTTCAACGACTGACGTTTCTGCTACCAATGCAGTAGTTACGGCTCAGGCCCGGGTGCAGATCGAGTCTTGGTTGGGGCTGTGCTGTTGTTGTAGTTGCGAGAGGTGCAGATGTACCTTGAAATGCGGGGCTAGAGCTGCAACGAAAGAGGCAGCTGCTATTATTGTAGTGCGCGTGTGGGTGGAGATTCGCTGTGTGCTAAGAGTGATATTGATGCTACAATAGTTACGGCTGCTGCAACCAAGGTGCGGGTGCAACATCTTGAGCTGATAGGGACCGCGGTGGCTATAGACCCTGCTACGATCGAGAGAGGGGAGGAGTCCCCTCCCGTTGCGGGGAAGCTTCAACTTCCCTTGTTTGATACTTGTAGGTACTAGAATTTGCTAGGCTGGCCAGTGTGTCCAAGCATGAGAACGTGAAGGGGAGAGCACACACGCCACCATGGAATGGAGCCATTACCATAAGAAAGGAAAGAAAACATCACAAAAGTGCGTAGCGAGTAACATGGCAATAGGAATAAACCAGTCGTGTGGTTCCCTAGGATCGGCAATCTGGCATCACAAAGCAATAACCTGCCTAAGCATGCATGATTGAAACAAAGTCAATCACATTGTTTGCAAGCGAACATGGATGCATGCCCTCTACCATGTACTGCTCCTTGTTTTGTTAGCGATAAACCAAGCAAGTGATGCTGATCACAGTTGGGCTCAAACAGATTCTGGCTCGACACAACACGCGCCACTTCTTGCACCCGGCTAAGACGCCATCGATGCATGAATCAATGGACGTGCATCCATGCTACGGCCAAGAGCCTAACTTCAGATTAGTCACCTTCATTGATGGTGTATGTGTGGACAAAGGCAAGAGGTCACTTGCGTGTTTTACACCCCACCAACAACAGTGGAGGTCAAGCCCGACCATGGTATTCATTGAGGACAGCTACTCACCACGGTACATAATTAATATTGCCAAGTGCCCCCCCAAGTATTAGCACCCTGCATGCAAAACAAAGCTCGCCCAGAAACACACACTCAAGTTGGAGATAACCATGGCATCCTAAAGTGTCAAAGGGCTAGAGCTCCTCATGACCAAAACCAAGAGTAAGAATCATGAGTGAGCAGAGATCATATGGCCACGGGCCACTGTTTGCATGTATGTTGTTGCGAGCAGTGTGCGAGCTGCTTCACGAATGTCTCACGAGTGCTCCAACACACTCACATCACACTCACAAAGCTTACTCTCCTCTATGTGCATGATGTAGTGATCGTGTGGAGCGAGAGAAGAGGGTATCATGGAAGTGATGAGCCACCAAATGAACCACAAGAACGTTCTAGGTTGATGTGGATTTTGCATGTTTTCTAGTTGTGGTATGCTTTGGTTAGTTGCTGGTTGCTCACCTTGCTGAGCTGCTCTTACACTATTCTCCGAGGACTGGCTTGACCCTAGGGGTGGCGGCGGTGGCACCTCATGCGAGTGCGCAAGGTGGGACTCGCTTCCACCGAGCAACCAAAATCCTCACTCCACCCAAGGTTTTAAGCGAGCTCTGCAATGTCCATGCCGTTGCTCACACCCTCGCTCCCTCGTTCTCTCTCCTTGGAACAAGGACAACGAGGCTAGGAAGCCTCCTAGCATCTCCTCTATTCAGACGCTATCAAGTCAATAACGACGCTTTTTGCCTACTTGTAAAATGAAGGATCCCTGCCC
>SZWC01009602.1:0-10283 GCA_023375785.1 Penium margaritaceum
CCACATACACTCGTGGTTGATGTGGTTTGGATATCTTTCATTCATGCATGAACTACATAAGTGATTCTGGGTGGCTGATCCCTCAAGACCACATGTCCGGTCAATACCGGCATGTGAGAAACCACCTTGAGCTCATTTGCTCCAGGGTTGGGTTCAATCCCTGAGTGGCGTCCGGACCCATGACGAGGTTCTCGCGTGGGTGGCCCATTCAACCGTCATGCATCACCTTGCTACCATGTGAATCACTTTGCTGTTCCTTCTTTTTGTTTTACTCTACGTAACTGAGTTGAGTGTGCCCCGTTCCATGGCGTCACACATGTCTCTTGCTGTGCGTATGCTTACATGACTATCTTAGCAAGCTCCACTGCCTACTGGTATCAGAGGAAGAACGTTCATGCCATCTACTCACTTGATCCTGGATCTAGCCCTGTCAGTTTGATTCAAGTAGTAGCATCCGCGACGGCATTCTTGCCGCCGTTGTCCTCAACCACATTACGCTCAGCTGGAGCGGCGCAGCTGGTCTGACGGCAGTAGTACCACATACTGCTGCAGGAGCTTTCTTGCTACTACCGCTGCTGCCTCATCTGGTACTCTAGCCTATCCACGATCGGTGGCCGGTGCCGAAGTACCCAAAGTTAGAGCACTGTAATCTGCACCCTTGACACTGACAACAGTACTCACACCCAATCAGAGCAACTACGACATTCAATGAATTCTCACCAGTAGCAAAAGCACCAGCAGTGGCTCAGGAAATAGCCACAGCTCCTCCAATAACAGTCGTGTTTGACTGCTGCAGCTGCAGCACCGCAACTTTCTTGCCAGAAGTAGTAGCAGTTGCAGCCACTACAGCAACCCAACATCCAGCAGTGACTTTGCTTGTACATACGCGGTATTCTTGCCAGCAACAACGGCAACAGCAGCTGTGGCAGCTGCTGTAGACTTTAGCATCCAGTGTCGCTCTTGACACCAGCAATTGGAGTCGCGTTTGACTGCTAGAGCTGTAGCACCAGCATCTTTCTTGCCAGCAGTAGAAGCACCACTGTAGCACTGTAGCAATCCGGCATCTAGCAGTGACTCCGTCTGCACGTACATAGCCCTCTCGCCAGCAGTAGCAGCAGCAGCCGCAAAAGCTACTGCAACTTTTCTGCACCCAATGTCATTCTTGACACCGACAGTAGCACCCACTTCCAACTGCTACAGCACCAGAACTAGTGGATTCTCACCAACAGTAGCTGCAGCCATGGCCACTGCACCAACCCGGCATCCAGCAGTGACCCCGCCTACACACACAGCTTGTTAAGTTGCCTTAAGGTGCCAGAAAACCCCACCGCACAAACAGCACGTCACCATCCTGAAAATCCCTCCGCACATCAAGCCAGTCCCAATTTCACCTATCCTGGCTCATGAGCGCTAGCGCATTGAGGACAAGGTGGCATTGTACGAAACAAGAGCCGAGAGAGAGGAGTGGTCACGTATCTACCGGCAGGATCCAATATACTACTGTGGTGAGGAGTTTGACCCTACAGAGTGGTATGAGAGGGAGGCTGAGACGCACTGCCTGTCTGCTTCAGACGACACTCCCTTTGCCATAGAACGTGCCGGCCACGACCGCCTAACGAGATCGACGTACACTAAAATCACCTGAAACCCCACCCATTGTCCGTATAACATGACTGCAAAGCTCACGCGCTCCCCTTGGTGGAGAATCACAGCCAGACACAGATGTAGTGCACAGGTCATCCACTCGTTGCTCTCAGTCCACGCCTGCTACTATTGGGTGAGAGTTGTCTTCATCTCCTCCATCTGACATTGTCTTTGCTTTGGAGGAAGCACTGGTCTCTAGTGCAGCGGTCTCCTCCACATTTGCTGCCACGGCACGGGCAGCTCATGCACCTGCTATCACAGCTGCTGGCAGAGATACTGAGACATACACTACTGCCACAATTGATCAGGGGCCTCTTGCAACAGCAATATTCAATGTCGCTACTCAGGTTGCTGTAGTAGCAGACTCGGTGGCATCAGTGGCTGCAGCCACCGCCGCCGCACTCTCCAGTGATGTGTCCTCCATCCACATATCTACGTTCAAGGCCCTGTCTATCTCATCAGTATCAAGGATCAAGTCCCACATTCTCATGCTTGTTTCCACGGCTGCAGCTGCCTCCGCCCTTTTTGCCGCTGCCCTCACTAGAGCAGCCTGGCTTCTTGTGTCTCTTTCATCTACTAGGCAGTCATTTTGAGGTCAGCTGCAGCTGCATTTCCCCCACAGTTCTCAATCCGCCGCTTGGCCTGGTGTGATCTCTCTCTCTCTCTCTCTCCCTCTCTATTGCTTGTGCCTTGGCTCTGTTTTGGCTGTTTATGTGTCCAGGGTTGTTTCTTGTTAGCACAGTTGTCAGCTGATGCCCTCTCATTCTTCCCATGCCCACTGGGGCAAGGGAAACTATTTTCCCTTCCCGAATTCTTTTCAGCAGGATAACATTGCACAATCATGCCAATTGATAATGAGCAGTACGCAGCGTTGCAAGCCACAATGCAGCGCAAATGCACTGCCCTTTAAACAGCTTACATTACAGGATGGGTTGTGTCGTGGCCAAGATAACCAAGTCACATTTGCTGGCCATATCGCTGACATGGTTCTCAACTGCTTGTATTCCACATTGCGCACCATCCCTTCTCCATCCACTACTGCTAGCGTCACTGTTGCATTCTCTACCTCTCCCACTTCCGCATCCCCCACATCTGGTGCTGTCCAATTTGATTCTCTTGCTGTTGCCGCTGACGCTAGCACAGCAGCTGCCAAAGCCCTTGTATGTCCCTCGCAGCGTCAAAGCGACTTCAACACGTTGCCACCTCACTTCATGTCCTATCTCTCGTCCTGGGAAACATGCTTCAGCATGTAGGCCCAGGGCGAGCAGCTCTGGGAGTAATACCATGCTCCAAATCCGTCTGCAAGACCTCCCTTTGTGCCTGTTGAGTCAAAGGCAGCCAGAGCTGTTTGTGTCCTCATCAAAGGGGGGCCTGACGATCTCACTGACGAGATCGGCACTTACAACACTAACACCGCATACCACATGCCTGCTAACCTAGTCACTGCCTATGTGTTCATCAAACGCCACACTACAATGACAGGTCATGCAGCGCAGAGCATGCTCACTATCCAGTTCAACACACTGTCCATGCGCGCTGACAAGACAGCTGATGCCTACTGGGTAGTCTCCGACTCCTGTGCGACCTTGGCAAGGCTACCCCTGGCCAGATCTCCGCCATTCTCTCCATCCTCAATGGCCTCATCTGCGAACTCTCTGAATTTTTTAGGGTTTAAGGCATCTGAGCTTGAGTTCCTGGCCATTAAGCTCATTCCTGATGATGCCCCACCGGGCATTGGGGCTCTTTGGGAGTTCACAGCCCAGCATCTTAATTATTGGTGGATCGCCTTGCAAAACGGACAACTTCACCGTACTACTATCGCAACATGTGCAATGGCGCACTCTTTACCAGCCACTTCCTCCACTTTTGCCTCCATGTCATCCTCTTCATCCACCTCACCATTGGCCACTTCTTGAGCTACAGAGGGTGTTGTTTTGGGTTGCGGAAAGGAGAAGGAGAATTCAGGTGGAAGGCACTCTGGTGGACAAGGTAGCCGAGGCAGGGATACGTCCTCTCACCTCTTTGCTTCTTCATCCTCCTATTGCATCCTCACATGCTGGAGCTGTGGCATTGTTGGGCACGCTGCACTGAAGTGTCCCTCTCCTCCGGATGATGCACACCTTGCCTCTGCCATACGTGCTCACTGGGCACGTTCCTCCATTAGTGGCAGTACCTGCACCTGGGCTTCTCCAGTGACTGCCCCTGCCAGCCCCAGTCCACCTCTTGCAGTTGCTACCTTATGCACCGCCGCTGCACCACCCCCTCGTTCTTACCCTTGGGGGTGACCTCCCATGTTTGGGGGGCCCACCTTCTACAGGCACCCCACTTTCCCGTATGCTCCTCCTCCATGGGCCTTTTTCTGACTACTTCCAACAACGTCAACCCTCCAGGATTGTCATCACTCCTTACTCGTCAGATGACACTCGTCAGCTGGACTCAGCCCTCTCTCATGTTGTTCTGTTCATATTCAGGTATGCAGTCATTTGCATGTTCAGTTGGTGTTTATGGCAGTCTGCCTATTGATGTTCCCTGCATTGAGCAGTATCAGTTCGTTTGTTTCACAAGGTGTCTTACTGCTTGTGGCCAGAAACTCACATCCATTCCTGCACTCGTGGCTGTCAGTCCTTTCCCCTTGTATGTCCGTTTCTCAGAATGTTTCTGGATCCTTGGCCGCAGAGCGACTCACCACATGACATCTTGTTTCTCCCTTCGTCTCTTTTGCTCCAGTTGACTCTCTTTGCTTCATTCGCACCAGCTCAGGCCAGCTGTTTCCAGTTCAGGGTGTCGGTATAGTTCACTTTGTGGGACCTGGGGGCAGCTCTTTCTGCTTGATGTGCTATATGTGCCTTCTTTTGAGCTCAGTCTTTTCTCTATTATGACTCTTAACGACCAGGAAATGGAATTCTCCTCCAGCCGCAGCATTACATTTGAGTCTCATCGCATCTCTGGATGTGTGTTACTTCGTGGTACTCGCTGTGATTGTCTTTTCCGCGTGCCTTATTTTGCACCCGCCCCTGCCACAGCTTCTCTTGTCTGTTTCTTGCACTCTCCCTCCCCCACACACACACAGCTCTTGCACCGTCACCTTTACCACTTTCACACTCACAACATTGACAGCTTCCTTTGCCACCAGCCTGCTCATGGCCTCAATGCGTCTTCATTTCCAACTCCCTACACTGCTGAATGTCTTTACTGTGCTCAGGGGAAAATGCACCGGTCTCCCTTCTCCACTTTTGACAATCGTACTTCCCACCCACTTGACCTTTTGCATGCTGATGTCATAGGCCCACATCCTCATGACACCCTGGGTGGTGTTGACCACTTTTTCCTCTGCCTCACCAATTACTACTCTCCCATGCACTGAGTGTTTTCTCTTTGTCAAAAACATGATGTTTGTTCCTCTCTTGAGTCGTGGCTTTCAGAAGCTGAACTCGCCTATAGTCACCACCTTTGTACCTTCGGTTGTGACTGCGATTCATCGCCCATTTCTTGACTTCACGAAATAAGTGCATGGAGCTCTCTGTCCTTACCCACCCCAACAAAACAGTATCTCCAAACACTAGAACCGCACAGTTGGTGACGTTGTCCGCAGTCTCCTTGCTGCCTCCCACCTGCCCCCTCTCTTCTCGTTCGAGGCCATGCCGTACATGGCAGGGGTCGTGAACAGTGTCCCCCACAGCCTGCTTCCTAGCCATGTCACTCCATTCAACTGTTGATTCGGTCATCCTGCTGACCTGCATGTTGCTCGTGTCTGGGGCTGTGTCACCACTGTCTGAATCCCAGAAAACTTCTGTGATAGAAAAATTGTGTCTCATGCTTGTCTCTACATGTTCTTAGGTGTCTTGGCCCTGTCCAAGGCCTCGGACTTCCAAGAGTCTAACCGTTGTTGCACCGTTGAGTCGCGTGATGCCTTCTTCTTTGAGGACGTCTTCCTTCCTAACTTGTCCCGTGTTGCTCCCTCCTCTTCGCTTGCCTTGCTCCATTCGCTTGGAGGATGGTTTTGTGCCGGTCTCTGGTCTAGGGGGTACTCCTCTCACTACAGGTACTACATAATCTTACTCCTCTCTACAGTCATCTTCAGAGTCGCCTCCACAATTGACCCCACAATCATCTCCACATTCATCTCCCCAGTCATCTCCAAAGTCCTCTCCACAGTCCTCTCCACAATTGTCACCAGGCGACTCCATTGGAGGTGATTTGCAGGGTCCTTCTAGCTCTCCGCCAGTCATACCCGCGCCAGTGTTCGCACGTACAGGTGATTGTACACAGTCGCAGACTCACTTGTCCCCTGGCTCATTTTCTATGCCAGAGCAACCTACGGCCGCATGTGCGGACATCGTTGAGCCACATCCTATGTCTCAGACATATGTTGTCACTCCTCAGCTATAGACACATGGAGGTAGCCTCTGTTCACTACCTCAACTTTCAGTCACCCAGCCTTCCTAGTGCCAACCATGTGCTAGTGCATCATCCTCTGTGGCTAGGTCATCTGCCAAACCCACCGGCCTCAATGCACTTTGTCCTGCTGTCAGTGTTGGCCATCCCAGCTGATGTGTTGGATACGCTCTTGTCGTACACGAGTTTCACATTTCTCTCAAGGTTTCTCTTGCAGGCTATGTTGTTGCATGCTTCGTCGCCAGTGGACTTCCCACACTTCCACCAGAGCCCACCACAGTACAACATGTTCATGAGGCAGCTAATTCCAAACTCTGGGAGAAGGCGATGCAGGAGGAGTTGGACGCACTCAAGGAACATGATGTCCTTGTGATCGTTAACCTTCCAGCTGGCTGCAAGGCAGTCTCCTCTGTTGGAGTGATACTCCTCACCATGGCAGGAGTGCCTCCAAAACGGAATAACAAATTACAAGCCCAAGTGGCTTAGTGGCTAATAGTGTCTACCTCTAGAGGCAGGGGCCCTGGTTCAAGTCCCACAAGATGAATTTCTGTCCTGCCTCAAAAGAGGTGGAAAACATGTGCCAGGAAGCTAGCTCAACTTCTAGAGTTCCTCTCTGAGCTTCTAGAAGGCTACATGAGGGTCCAAGAAGGTAGCACATCTTCTAGAAGAGGTAGTTTGGTCTACAAGGCATCTAGAGGTACCCTGGTCTTCCGGACACCTTCCTACCTACTATAATCAAACTGAGGAATCTGTTGAAAAATTGCCCCTCCGCATACCCAAGTGCGGCGCCGGGAGGCGCTGACGAGCCACCAGAAAGTAGAAACTTGCGGATCTGGCGGATCTGGCGGATCGGCGGATCTGGCGACTCAAAGATTGCTTGGATCCTAAAGTAGAGGATTGCCCCGTAAAGTTGATAAGTTGTTGAATCCGGTGGAAGTTGTTTCGCCAAAATCGGACAAGTATCGAGGGACATATGGCCTTCCAAAGTTGGGGTATGCGCAGCGGCTCTGGGAGCCGGCTGCAACTCGAAGTCCGGTCGATAATCGACTGGACCGAGTAACAAAAACACCATCTGGAGAAATTGCACCGATAGGCCTGCCGAGGCGTCCGGTGGATGATCCGCCTGATCAGGTGGATCATCCACCGGATCCAGTAGTGCAAGTTGTTACTGAGGGACTTAGCCAAAAACCTGGCTCGACGTCCGAAACTCAGTAGTACGTTTTCTTACTCGGGGACTAAGTCAAAATTCTGACTGCAGGTCCACGGACAAGTTTTGAAACCTCGTCACACCCCATCGTCAAACACGACCCAAAAGTCGGTAGGGTGCATGGAAACAGTGTAGGGGACCCCCACACCATGTGCAATGGGATATGCGCCTTGGGAAGGGCGCTTCGCACGTAAACGAAGGCGCCACGGCGAGTGGCGGCGTCAGGCTTCTGTGGTGGGTGAGACCTGCGCTTTAACAATCATAACTTTGGCTACGCTTGACCAAATCGCACAGAGTTTGGTGCATTGGAGAGCTCATGACTAGCTCTATAAATGTTGTGATTATGTCCATGTTCGAAAACTAACGCAAAATGACGTTATTGCCTTCGCAAAATGACAGTCTCTAAACTCCTACTCACATAGCGTGAGGCGACCAGAAAGCTCACTCTTAGTCTCAGATTCGCCCAAAACTAGTAGACGTGAACCAATAGAATCTATCAGACCAACCTCGGGACCGTATCCATGCGGATTCCATCCTGACAAAGGGTTATGGGCCCACAGGTCTGATACCCTCCAACGTTCACGTCTTCTGCAACGCACGGGATTGTCATCTTGGACGTCGCCGTGAAGTTCTGAGAACTCGTCGGAGTAGCAGCTGCGCACATGGCGCAGAAGGAGACGCAGCCCATTCAAACGTATGCGGGCGGCCCGGGCTTCGGGCTATGGAGGTGGCAGTTCGAACTACACCTCTTGCATAAGGGGCTGTTGGATGTCATGTTGGGAAAGGAGGTGCTCACAGAGGCGACTGCTACAGACGTAGAGAAGCAGGCCTTTGAAAAGAAGAACACGAAGGCGCTCATGCTCCTGGTGTCCGGGACAGCCGAGTCACAGTGGGGCCACTTCCAAGGCTGCAAGCTAGCAGCCGAAGCTTGGCAAAAGCTCTGCGCCATCCACCAATCAAAGTTGCTGGCAAACAAAATCTTCGCAATGAAGCGACTCCTTACGGTGAGAATCAAGGAGGGAGATCATGTCATCTCCGCCATGCAACAGATCAAGTCGCTCACCTCGCAATGCAATGACGTGGGGTGGAAGATCGACACGCAGCTACAGGCGATGGCTCTCCTCATGGCCCTACTTGACAGTTGGGGCCTACTCATCACTGTCCTTGGAGGATGGTCGGAGGACAAGCTCACCTATGGCGTGGTCGCAGAGTACATCCGCAACAAGGTGCAACGACAGAGCTGCGGGGAGTCCTCGTCTTCCTTATCAGCCCTTGTCACCAAAATGTGGGGCGGCGGAAGTGGGGGCCGAGGACGTGGCGGAAAGGGCGGCGGCAAGAAGGGCGCCAAGAAAGGTGCGTGCCGTAATTGCGGCAAAGAGGGCCATTGGGCCCGTGAGTGCCCGGAGGAGGTGACGATCGGCGGCAAAAACAGCAAGGGCAGGTCGCTCCTCAACGGCAACAAGAACCACTTCCTCAAGAAGGCCAACAGGCGGTGCCTGGATTCCGGGGCCGAGGAGCACACCCAAGTCGAGAAGGTGGGGTTCGTCACCTACGAGAAGTCCTCCAAGTCAATGGTGGTCGCGAACGACAAAGTCAAGCCGGCGGCCGGCCAAGGCGACGTGGAGGTGGAAATCATGGTGGGCGGTAAGAAGGAGTTGTGCACAATCCGTGATGTACAGCACGTCCCTGGCCTAGCTGACATCCTGAGTGTTAGCCACTTGACGGACAAGGGATATGAGGTACTCTTCCGCAGGAAAGGCGCAGTGGTGCGCATCGACGGCGACGGTGAGGTCATGCTGGAGGCGAAGCGCGAGGGCATTACTACATCGTGGAGACCAAGGTGGTCCCCGCGGCATCCAACGCAACAGATTCGCAGAATCCTGCCGTCAACATAGCCAAGGGAGGAAGCGCTGATCTGGAGCTCTGGCACCGACGGTTGGGGCATTCGGCGCCCGCAACTGTTAAGGAGATGGCGAAGCGCGACATGGTGCGTGGCCTCGTCATCAACGGTGCAAACGCGGCAGCAGACGCAACAACGCACAAAAAGTGCAAGCCTTGCATTTTGGGCAAGGCGCGGCGCAAGCCATTCAATGAGAATGAGGCTCGCGCAAAGGACCTGCTGAAGGTCGTGCACAGCGATGTGTGCGGACCGTTCAAAATGCCGTCAAATAGCAGCTTGAGATACTTCGTCACCTTCATTGATGACTGTAACAGAAAACTCTACGTGTACTTCATGAAGCCGAAAGGCAAGGTCCTGGACCGACTGAAGGAGTACGATGCAGCGGTGGAGAGGCAGACTGGCCGGAAGGTCAGAGTGCTACGTAGGCAAAATGACGGAGAGTACGTGGGCTGCAGCGGGTGGATGAAGCAGCAGGGCATCAAGTGGGAACCCACTACGCCATGCTCGCCACTGTCCAACGGAGTGGCGCAGCGGACAAACCAGACGCTGCCCAACATCGTGCGGACCATGCTTGTGGATGTGAGGTTGTCGCGAGGGCTCTCAGCAAAGGCTGTGCATACAGCGAGCTACACCATCAACCTCACCCCAATAGCGGTGCTGAAGGGCAAGGGCGGTTGGAAGACGCCGTAGGAGGTTTGGAGCGGGTGAAAGCCAAACGTGGCACACCTGAAGGTGTTTGGGTGCAAGGCGCACGCGATGGTGCAGGCGGCGCAACGACGCGACAGTAAGCTGGAACCGCGGGCGAAGCCATGCTTGTTCCTTGGCTACGAGAGCACACAAAAGGCGTATCGGCTCTGGGACCCGCACACACAAGAGATCATCCGCAGCCGTGACGTCGAGTTTGACGAGCAGCAAAGCTTCAGCAGCAGCAGCAACGACATGAGCGTCGGGAACACTCCAAAACAGGGGGAGTGGTTCCAGCTCCTTGACTACGAGGAGGAGCCGGCGGACGCGGAGGTCTATGATGCGGCATCGGAGCGCGGCGGTGTAGCAGGTGCAGCAGCCAATGCGTCAGACTCCGACGATGATGCAGCTGGGCTCGAGATCCGGCGGAATGATCCGTCGAAGGAGGCACCG
>SZWC01009602.1:10445-37777 GCA_023375785.1 Penium margaritaceum
CGCACA
Source organism: Penium margaritaceum (assembly GCA_023375785.1). NCBI lineage: Eukaryota > Viridiplantae > Streptophyta > Zygnematophyceae > Desmidiales > Peniaceae > Penium > Penium margaritaceum. Next base: position 10,452 of record SZWC01009602.1, read on the forward strand.
CACAAGAGATCATCCGCAGCCGTGACGTCGAGTTTGACGAGCAGCAAAGCTTCAGCAGCAGCAGCAACGACATGAGCGTCGGGAACACTCCAAAACAGGGGGAGTGGTTCCAGCTCCTTGACTACGAGGAGGAGCCGGCGGACGCGGAGGTCTATGATGCGGCATCAGAGTGTGGCAGTGTAGCAAGTGCAGCAGCCGACGCGGCAGACTCCGACGATGATGCAGCAGGGCTCGAGATCCGGCGGAATGATCCTTTGAAGGAGGCACCGCGGGTGCCAAAGCGCGCACTCCCTGCGGAGTTCGCATCGGGCGTTGGAAAAAAACACTTCAGACGCGCCGTCCGTCCAGGTGATGGTTCACCGGAGCGAGAGAGATCCACGGGGAGCCATCCGGTCGATGATTCACCGGAGTGGGTTGAGTCGGAAGGATCGCAGCAGAGTGACAAGACGCCGCCAAGACTGCCGCGTCGCAGCGGGAGGCAGCGGAGAGCAAGGAAGCGTTTCGACGCAGGCACCGGTCGATGGATCGGCATAAAACGGTGCATGCTTGCTATATCAACAGAACTGGCAACGGTGCAAGAGGCGCTAGCGTGGCCCGCAAGGAAGTAGTGGGACGACGCCATCAAGTCGGAGTTGGCGTCCATTGCAGAAAACGACACGTGGCAGCTGGTTGACAGGCCGAAAGACGCCAAGGTCATCGGCTCCAAGTGGGTCTTCAAGACCAAGTTCATGAAGGAAGGTGTGGTTGACAAGTACAAGGCGCGGCTCGTGGCGAAGGGGTACGCACAGCGTAAGGGTGAGCACCACGATGAGACATTTGCCCCCGTCGCCAAGTTCACAAGCATCCGGGCGATCCTTGCGGTGGCAGTCGCGAAGGACATGGAGCTCCACCAAATGGACGTAAAGACGGCCTTCCTTAATGGAATCATTGATAAGGAAATCTACATGGAGGTGCCAGAGGGGGTGGAGACACCGGAGGGCCAGGTGTGCAAGCTGCGGAAGTCCTTGTACGTGCTAAAGCAATCGCCCCGATGCTAGTACCAACAGATGGACAGCTTCATGGCACAACTTTGCTTCAAGCGCTGTGAGGCGGATCACAGTGTGTACGTGCGGTGTTGCAAGAAGCTCTATCAGATTGTCGCACTCTACGTGGACGATCGGATCTTGTGCTCCTCAGACCTGCCAAGCCTACAGCAGCTGAAAGAGCAGCTGAGCAGCAGGCTCTAGATGTCAGACATGGGGGAGCTGGAGTTCTACCTCGGGGTGAGCATTACGCGGAACCGGAGGGCACGCACAGCTGAGCTGGGGCAGGCCAAATAGGTGGCCGAGGTGCTGAAGCGGTATGGCATGGAGGACTGCAAACCAGTGTAAAGTCCTGTCTCCACGACCTGTGAACTAAATGCGGCAATGGCGCCGCAAAAAAAAGAAAAGCGGGGGGATATGGCAGGGGTGCCTTACCAATCGACGGTGGGCAACCTCATGTACGCCATGGTGGCGACTCGACCGGACCTGGCCTACGCGGTGGGCCAAGCAAGCAGGTATGTGGCCGATTGAGGGCCACTGTACTGGCAGGTAGTCAAGTGCAAGCTCCGCTACCTGCAGGCTATGCGGCACGCACGCCTGAGGTTTGACGGCAAGGGGCGGGCGGACCCCTTGCGTCTGGTCTGCTACACGGATGCAGACTACGCTGGCGATGTGGTCAACCGGAAGTCCACATATGGATACGTGTTCTTCCTCGCTAGTGCAGTGGTCTCATGGTGCAGCAGGAAGCAGGACTGCGTTTCCACCTCCACAGTGGAAGCAAAGTACATCACGCTGGCCGAGGCGGTCAAGGAGGTGGTGTGGCTCCGTAGGTTGCTGGGGGAGCTGGGCGTGCCGTAGCTGGATCCTACGGAAGTGCAAGAGGACAACACCGGCTCCATCTCGCTGACCAACAACCCAACGAAGGACAGGAGGACGAAGCACATTGACGTGCGTTATCACTACGCATGGGACATGGTCGAAAAAGGGCAGGTGGTGCTCGAGCACTGCAGCACACACAACATGCTTGCGGATTGCTTGACCAAAGCTCAACCCGCGGACCACCACGCGATGAGCGTGGCCGGACTTGGGATGACCAGCTATGACGGGCTGGAGCACGCAGTGGAAGATGAGTGAGAGCAAGCAGGAGCAGCGGGCATGGCAGGTGCAAGGGGGAGAATGTTCAAAAATTGCCCCTCCGCATGCCCAAGTGCGGCGCCGGGAGGCGCTGACGAGCCGCCAGAAAGTGGAAACTCCGCGCCGGCGGATCTGGAGACTCAAGGATTGCTCGGATCCTAAAATGGAGGATTGCCCCGTAAAGTCGACAAGTTGCTGAATCCGGTGGAAGTTCTTTCGCCGGAATCGGACAAGTATCGAGGGAGATATGGCCTTCCACAGTTGGTTTATGCGCAGCGGCTCTGGGAGCCGGCTGCGACTCGAAATCCGGTCGATAATTGACCGGACCGAGCAACAAAAACACCATCTGGAGAAATTGCTCCGATAGGCCTGCCGAGGCGTCCGGTGGATGATCCACCTGATCAGGTGGATCATCCATGGGATCTAGTAGTGCAGGTTGTTACGGATGAACTTAGCCAAAAACCTGGCTCAACGTCCGAAACTACTAGGAAGCTTCAAATCTGGCATGCTTTGGTGTTCTGGAATGCTTAGATCAGTGGCCATTAAACTCCACTACTTGTGAGCTTTGATCAAGAGTTTATTCCCAATGAATCTAGGCCAAAACTATTGCCACATTCTATGACCAGTTTTCTGCCATCCTTGGGACCAGTTGCCTCCACAGTTTCATTCTCTCTAAAAACAGTTGGTGGTGTGAACCGGCCACTGCTAGGGACCCTCCAAGGTGCACACTCACACTCATGCCAACAAATGGTTATGGGCCCATGCCTTTAAGAGGTCTCAAGCTAGCTTGAGTTCACGCTTCCAACAGCAAGACATGGCCACGAGCAAGCAAGAGAGCAACCGCACTGTCCTCAAGTTTGATGGGACAGGCTTTGCCTTATGGAGGTGGTAGTTTGAGGTCTTCCTTGATGACAAGAGACTGCTTGAGCTAGTGAAGGGTGATGAGACTGCTGCGTCGTAGAGTGTAACCGCTGAGGTGAAGGATGCATATAAGATGCACAACAAAACAGCGTTGGCGCTCCTTGTATCTGCATTATACCCGCCACAACTTGGATACATCCAAGAATGCACCCTGGCCATGGAAGTATGGTCAAAACTCTGCTCAACCTACCAGTCAAGAAACCTCGTCAATCAGCTCTTCATCTTCAAACGGCTTGTCACCCTTCCACCCAACGAAGGTGACAACGTCATGGAGATCATGCAGCAGATTGGGTCACTCGCAGCGGTGTGTGTGGCCACTAGTTGGGAGGTCGACTCTCAGCTGCAAGCTGTTTTCCTCCTTCTGGCCTTGCCCGAAAGTTGGAGTCCCATGATCACAGTCCTTGGTGGCTGGCCTTCTGCCGAGCTGAAGTACCCAAAGGTTGTTGAGTACGTGCGCAATGAGTGGATGCGGCATTGCGGTCAAGGGAGTGTAGTGGCATCAACTTCTCTGCATACCATCCGTCCTCACGGTGGAGGCCGAGGCAACAAGTGGAAGGGTGCTAAGAAGGGCACCAAGAAGGGTGACAAGAATGGGGAGTGCTTCAACTATGGCAAGGAGGGCCACTATGCACGTAACTGCTCAAAGAAGAAGCCAAACCGGTCGCAGCGGGATGGGAAGAAAGATGAGCAGGCCCTCATGGCGTACAACTCCACCGACTTGAAGACTCCGGGAGTTGCCGTCATTGACTCCGGATCAAGCCACCACACCCAATGCAACAGGGTGGCATTTGTCACCTACGGCGTCTCGGAGAGACGCATGACGGTGGCCAATCGCAAAACTGAGGTGGCCGCCGGTGAGAGGAACATGTGCATTGAGTCAATTGTGGACGGCAAATCTGTCACGAGCACAATCCACAACGTGCTCCACATGCCCAAATTTGGGGCAAACATGCTATCTGTCAGACGCCTTACCAACAAAGGACTTGAGGTGCTCTTCACAAAGAAAGAGGTCGTCATCCGCAAGGAGGGAGATGGTGAGGTGATGGCACGTTCCAAGAGAGAGGGCAACTTATACCTGCTATGTACCAAGATCCTTAGCACTCGGGTGGGGTCCAATGCCACCAATCTTGCAGCGCACAATGAAGGGGACCTAGACACATGGCACCGCTGACTTTGCCACATTTCTCCATCAACGGTAAAGGAGATGGCAAAGAGGGAGGTGGTGCGGGGTCTCCAAATCAGTAGTCTTGATGGAACCAAGGAGACCGTGTGTGAGCCATGCATCGTTGGAAAATCAATGCGGCAGCCGCTTGTGGCCAAGGGTATACGTGCATTGGCAAAGTTGGCAGTGGTACACACCAATGTGTGTAGACCGCTTGAGGGCTCCAACGGCAGAGCTTGCTACTTCCTCACCTTCATCAACGACAACAGCCGCAATTTGTACCTCTACCTCATGAAGCGAAAGTGCAAATTCTTCACGTGCATGCAAGAGATTGTGGTAGATGTGGAGGAGCAAACTAAGTTGAAGGTGAAGGCGTTCCAGAGTGACAACGGCGGTGAATATGCAGGTTGCCTTGGGTGGATGAAGAACAAGGGGATTGAGTGGCTGAAAACAACTCCATACTCCCCGCAGTAGAATGGCGTCGCTGAGAGAGTGAATCATACTATCCTTAACATAGTGCCATCCATGTTGAGTGACACAGGCCTTGCACAATGGTATTGGGTGGAGGCGGCATGGACAGCGGCGTACATCGTGAACCTTACACCGACCAAGCAGTTGAAGGACAAGGAGAGCAAGGCGTGGAAGACGCCACAAGAGATGTGGAGTGGGAGGAAGCCGGCGGTGGGTCACCTCCGCACATTTGGTTGTGTTGCACATGCGGTGGTGCAGGCACGTGAGGGATGGAGGAAGCTAGACCCACGTACCCGTTACTGATTTTTCCTTAGGTATGAGAGGGAAAGCAAGGCGTACTGGCTCTTTGACCCAAGGAGGCAGCAGATTGTGCAGAGTTGCAACATCACATTCGACGAGAAAAGTCGTTGGAAGGAGAAGGAGGCAGGTCTCTCCATGAGGGGGAGTGGATACCACTCCTTGAGGGAGGCACACAGGAGGATTTGAATAAGAGTAACTTCCTCGCAGCAGCACCAACCGGGGAGGATCGCCCAAGGGATGGAGGAGCGGCAGACTTTGTTCCGGCCAGTCCGGATGAGGAGTCGAAAGCACCAGAGCTGGACTTGGAGCCGGGGAGTCAACCTATGTCTCCAAGGTCTCCAAGAGAGGGGGATCAGGCGCTTGGAGAGGATGGTGCCGAGAGGTGACAGCAACAACAACCGCCTCAATAGCCCCACACAAGCAGCCGTGTGCTGAGAAGGACTAAGATGTCTGATGCCGACAAGGGCATTTGGACAGGATTTGCACAAGCCTTCTTCACGCAAGAGGAGTCTCAATCTGTGAAGGAGGCGCTACAACACAAGGATGGGATTGAGTGGGAGGGCGCAATAAAATCTGAGCTCACCTCCCAAGAGGAGAACGCACTCGGGAGCTGGTTGACAGGCCGGAGGGCGAGAACATCATCGTCTCCAAGTGGATCTTCCAGAAGAAGCTCACAAGGGAGGGGAATCTGGAGTGGTACAAGGTGCAGCTGGTGGTACAAGGGTATTCCCAGAGAAAGGGGAGCACTATGATGAAACCTTTGCACCAGTGGCCAAGTTTGCCTCTATCCGCACTATCCTCTCGGTGGCAGCGGCACGCGACTACAAAATCCGACAAATGGATGTTAGAACTGCATTCCTCAATGGCGACCTATACAAGGAAGTGTACATTGAGGTGTCGGAGGGGGTGATGCACCACAGGGGAAGGTGTGCCTGCTTCGCGAGGCGCTCTATGGGCTAAAGCAAGCTCCGCTCATCTGGTACCTCAAGCTGGACAGTTTGATGGGTGAGCTTGGCTTCAAGCACTATGAGGATGATCATAGCATGTACGTGCGCAAGCAGCCAAGGATCCATCAAGTTTTTGCCCTCTACGTGGACAAAATCATCCTTGTGTTTTCAAATGAGGAGAGCTCAAGAACCTGAAGCAACAGCTTGGTTGCCGGTTCAAGATGACGGATATGGGTGAGCTGGACTACTACCTAGGCATCTCCATCAAGAGGGACCGCAAAGCACATAAGCTGGAGATGGGGCAAGAAACATATGTGCAGGAGGTACTCTGCCACAACAACATGGAGGAGTGCAACCCCATTGACATGCCCATGACAATGACATGTGAGCTGAGCTTGAGCATGGGTCCGAGTACAAAGGAACAGAAGGAAGAGATGGCTGGAGTACCATACCAGTCCACAGTTGGTAGCATAATGTACGCCATGGTGGTGATGCAGCCCGAGATTGCCTTTGCCGAGGGACAATTGAGCCACTTTGTTGCTGATTCGGGGCCACTACATTGGCAAGCGGTCAAGAGAATCCTCTGCTACTTGAAGTCAACGACACAGTTGCGACTTGTGTTTAGAGGGGGAGCCCGGGCTTCCTCCCTCGATTTCGTTGGCTACTCTGATGCTGACTGGATAGGTGATGTTGATGACCGCAAGTCAACATCAGGCTATGTTTTTGTACTTGGTGGTGCAACGGTGTCTTGGGCAAGGCGGAAACAGGACTGTGTGGTGCTTTCCAGCACTGAGACAGAGTATATCACGCTCGTAGAAGCCGCAAAGGAGGCCTTATGGCTGTGGCGATTGCTCAAGGAGATTGGGGTGCCACAAAAGAAGCCAACAGCGCTCCAGGTTGACAACGTGAGCACCATCAGCTTGACAAAGAACCCTGTGCTACACCAAAGGACCAAGCACATAGAGATCAGGCATCACTTTGCAAGTTACCTTGTTGCAAAGGGTGATATGGTGCCGGTGCAGTGTGGCACAAAGCACATGCCTGCTGATGCCGTGACAAAGGCGCAACCCAAGGACAGGCATGATGCTACCTGCATGGAACTTGGTATTCTCCAAGCCTCTTGATCTGCAGGTTAAGCATGAGCAGCCGCCATGGGTGATGCGCAAGGGAGGAGATTGTTGGAGTGATGCTCCTCACCATGGCAGGAGTGACTTCAAAAAAGAACACCAAAAACATAAGCTCAAGTGGCTTAGTGGTTAATGGTGTCTACCTCTAGAGGCAGGGGTCCTAGTTCAAGTTCCACGATGAATTTATGCCTTGTCTCAAGGGAGGTGGAAAATATGTGCAAGGAAGCTAGCTCAACTTCTAGAGTTCCTCTCTAAGCTTCCAAAAGGCTAGGTGAGGGTCCAAGAAGGTGGCACACCTTCTAGAAGAGGTAGCTTCGTCTACAAGGCATCTAGAGGTACCCTCGTCTTGTGGATACCTTCCCACCTACTAGAATCAGACTGAGGAATCTAGGAAGGGGAAGAATCTTTTAAAGGAGGGAAAGGATGCCTTCCTAGGTGGGAAAAAGGACAGCCTACCAAGGGACACTCTAGAACTCATGAAATCTACTAGGAAGCTGCAAATCTAGAAACCAATTGCCTCCACAATTTCAGTCTCTCCAAAAACAGTTGGTGGTGTGAACCAGCCGCTACTAGGGACCCTCCAGGGTGCACACTCACCCTCACGCCAACATGCGCTCACTGGGTCCTTCACCGGAAGCTGAAGCCCAATGGCACGGTTGACCGGTACAAGGTCCAACTCACAGCCAAGGGGTTTTCTCAGATTCTTGGAGTGGACTTTGATGAGACGTTTGCAAGAGACAGATACTACACCACTGCCTATAGACTCGTGAGTCGTGTTGCATAGCATGAATGGGAGTTTGAGTAGATAGACATCAACAATGCTTTCTTGCATGGACGGCGCGATGCGGAGATCTACATGGAGCAACTGCCAGGACTCACCGATAGTACCAACAGAGACTGGAGTCAGTGCAAAGCTCTCTATGGCCCCAAGCAGTCCCCACGATGCTGGAACATGGAGATCTACTCCACTTTTGAGAGAGGTGGCTACTGTTGTAGCACAGTGGATGGAGCACGCTTCTTAAGTTGACCATCAAAGCCCCTTGTGGTCATTCTTGTCTATGTCAACTACCTGCTCATCGCCTCACTCAGTAATTTAGCTGTCAAGTCAGCCAAGTCACTGTTGCAATGCATATACAAGATCAAAGATCTCGGCCCTGCACGAGTATTCCTTGGCATGGAGGTTGAGCGTGATCGTCAGCATCACACTCTGCATGTTTACCAGGTCGCCTATGTCCGTAGTCTAGGTGATCGCTTTGTGGCCCTGCAAACTTACGTTCCCACAGCCTCAACCCCGATGAACCCAGCTATTCAATGGCTGCTAAAGTCTCTTGACTCAGCACAACTGGGGGAGACAGTCAACGACGTTGAATACCTCAGTGTGATTACATCTCCCATGGATCTTGCCACCACTACACGAGTGGATATGGCCTTTTCGGTCACCTTCCTAGCCCAGTTCTCACAGCAACCTCGCTGCAGACACCTTGAGGCTACACTGCGTGTGGTTCGCTATGCACTCTCCACAGCACAAGTTGGCTTGTGCTATTGCGTACAGCCCTCACTGGTCGTCGATGGGTACACTAACAGTAATTGGACACATGATACAGATGCACATGATACATCTTCCTTGCCTATGGGAAAGCTGTCTCCTGCAAGTGTGGAAAACAGGGATGTGTTGCACGTATTTGGAACAAAGCCCAGTATGTCGCACTTGGTAAAAGTACGTGTGAGAGTGTCTGGTTGTCCCGTCTACTACAACGGCTACGTGTTCCCATCCACAGGATCATATTGTGCTTAGAAAATCTAAGCACAAAAGCAATTACTGAACACTATAGCATGCATAACTCACGCACAAATCACATCAACATCAAGCATCATATTGTGCGTAGGTGCATTGCTGCTGGAGAGTTCCAGGTCATTTGGGTCAATACTTGTCAGCAGCGTGCAGACTTTCTCACCAAGGCACTCAGCAGTGGCACGTTCAAGGTGGGTGTGCATGATGTTGGATTGCTTCGCGCTCGCGAGTTCCCTGATTGAAAAGGGTGGTCCTTTCCTATGATGCATGAGTTGAATTCCTTGCTTGTAGTTGTCACTTGTGTGTGGACAGTTCATCCTTTGTGCATGTGTGGGTTGTTCGTCTATGTGTCATGGGGAAGTGTTGGTTATTGGTGTAACACAAGCGATCTCTTGGCTTCGTACACACACACACACACACACACACACACACACACACACACACACACACACACACACACACACAGACATACACACACACACACACACAGACATACACACACACACACACACAGACATACACACACACACACACACAGACATACACACACACACACACACAGACATACACACACACACACACACAGACATACACACACACACACACACAGACACGCACACACTGTAGATGAGTGATGTGGATCAAAGCTCTCGGGTGCAACACTGAGGTACACAGCATGGAGTGCACAATGTTGACTCCACAGCCAAGTGCTCAAGTGATGGTCACAGCACCAACGCCAAATTTATGGAGAGCTTGCTTGTTGTGGTGAAAGCTGAAACATCCAATACCGCAGTGCCCCATATATTTTACTAAAATGATTATTCTCCTTCGACCATTCAAGCATTAGAATAACTCTTTTCTAGTGGATAGATCACTCTTAAAATTGTGAAAATCAATTTGCTCTACATGTCGTTTCAGCTTTTGCAAGGTGTTCCAAGGACAGGGAGCTGAACATGAAATATCCGTGTTTTGCGCATAGTCCTACAAGGACTTACAACGGTGGGGAAGTCATGTGGGTGTGGCAGTCTAGGAAAGACAAATTGAGCTGCAACATGCAGCTTCGCTCTCACATTTAGAAGTTAGTAGATTTGAAAACCAAAGTTCTTGGGACAGACCAGGACGTGAACAAGAAATTTGACCAAAATCAGACAGCAAGAAAACCAAGGGGCTTTGACAAAACCGGTCCAACATTGCAAGGCTGAAAATTGTAGTCGAATATAGCAATCACTTAATTCTGTTGAAAAACTAGTCAAATGTAAGGGGAAGTACAATACTTCTATAGCTTTCCATAGGTCACGGGTTACACGGGGTTCCATGCATCCACATACGCTCGTGATCGATGTGGTTTTGGACGTCTTTCTATCATGCATGCATTAGAGGAGTGATGCCGGGTGGCTGATCCCTCGGGACCACACATCCCATTCATACCTACATGTGAGAAACCACCTCGAGCTCGTTCACTCCAGGGTTGGGTTCGATCCCTAGGTGAGGTCCGGCCCCACGACAAGTGTGTCGCGTGGGTGGCCCGTCAACCGTCGTACATCACCTCGCTACTGTGTGACTGACCTTGTTGTTCCTTGTTTGCATTAAACTCTACGTATCTGAGCTGAGCTTGCCCCAGTCCATGGGGTCACATATGTCTCTTGCTGTGTCCATGCCTATTTGACTATCTGAGAAAGTTCCACTACCTCTACCTCTTGGTATTAACCGAGGGTAGCTACTCACCATTGTACGGCCAATGACCAACACGGTGGCCCCCTAGGGATCAGCACCTGGGAAATTGCAGCTATCCCAAATCCCACAAGAAAACAATGTGAGGCAGACCAAGGCAGTGAGAGTGTACGAGTACGGCTGTTAAATCGAGATCAATATAAGAATTCTCGATCTCAAACTCGTTTTTGTCCAATTTGGTACGAGATGTCTTGTCCCGGTACACATGACAAGAAATCTCTTTCTTGTGCTGATTTGCATTTTCCTGGTCTTGGTCTCGTCTCGGTCTCGTTCTAATCCAAGAAAATCTTGAATCATCTGCTTTGCAAGTGACGAGTAGAATGACAAAGCTGGAAGTGAAGTCACCACAAAAATACGTTGTGGCGACTTCACTCTTACTGCGAGCAACGTTTCAACCACAGTGTTCATTGGTTTAAGCAAACTCTCCAGTTTAGCATTCACATCCTAGATTTTAAGGATGACATGTTACTCCTCTGCCACCTCGCCTAACGAATCCAAGCTTGGACCACTGGACATGAAAAATCCTCAGGACTAGCCAGCATTGTTCGGCACGTGCAGCAAGCTTAAGTGGACATAAACAAGTAAGTAAGTACGAAGAGTTTATTGTCTATTGTTGGTGATGTAGAGAATGTTAACGAAATGAACTTCAAGAAATGTTCACAAGTTAATTCGTTTGTTCACCAAAAAAACATATTAATTCAGTCTTGGCTGTTCTTGTTGACCCTCAACTGTCACTCTTGAACAATGGATCTGCTTGCGTTCTGTGCTGATACATCCATGCATTGCACGATTGGTTCTAAATCACTCGGCACATGTGGCAGGGGTTGCACAAGAAAGTCAAGACACTACTTTGGTATGAGAATCTCCTCTTGATCTTGCGCGACACAAGACGTGTCTTGGTATGGTCTTGTCTCGCGTAAGACAAATCGAGATTGTCTCGCATATTGCGGTACAAGACAATGAGAGGAGAAAGAATCGAGACAATTGAGATCGAGACCAGACTTGATCTCAATTTAATACCACTATGTACGAGGCCCAACTTCTTCCACATCCGAGCAAGATAGTCATGAGGAAAAAACTGAAATCAACAGATAATTCCAGGGAGCTTCACTGGAACTCTTCGTGGCTGCCTGGTACGACTGGTGTCAGCAATCACATTGGTCTTGCATGCCGATTCCACATGAGAAACTGCTAGGAAGCTTCCTAGCCTTGCTGTTGCTGACGTGACAACACTGTCCAGCCAGCTTGCGCACTAGAAAGCAAGCAGGTGCAAGAAACAGCAAGGGTTAGGCTAGGAAGATGGGCAAAGTCTCATAAGCTCCAATAGCTGAGCAATGCAAAGAGAAATGACTACTAACAAGCACATAGCATAAGTACCTGCCATGGCGTGCGGCTGGTGATGCACCCGGCAGTTTCAATTTGTCCTAAAACCGGCCCAAAACCACTGTTTTGGCCGTAACTCTGTGCACAGGCATTCAAACCTGTCTGAACCTAGAGATGCACAATCTTGAGCTGGATTGTACAACTACACACACACACACACACACACACACACACACACACACACACACACACGCACACACACACACACACACACACAGAGGTCCGGCATTATTCAGTGTACAGATAATACAAAACATGCAAATCTGGCTCAAGTCCCAGTCCACCGAGAAAACTCTAGCGACTGTAGAAAAACTACAACGCACCCCAGCAAGCACCCGAGACGTTGTGGCAGCAGTTTGGCTGATGCTGGTCAGTGGAGCTACCACCCGTCAGTGATCCTTGATCCTTGATCCAGTGATTGCTGCATCAAGGATTTCTACAAGCTTGGGCATGGCTGAGTGGTCACAATAAGCTGTACATACAGACGAGGAAGACTCACATCACAACACTCCCCCATGACCCAATGGTATGCATGTCCGTGCTGACCAAGATGACGGAGATCACGAGTCCCTCAACAAGATCACGCACAAAGTAATTTTCATCAATAATGTGCTTAGTACGAGCATGAAACACAACTGAGTTCCTTGCAATGGCAAGATCACTCTGGTTGTCACAGCACAAAACGGCGCAAGACACAGACTGTCCCAACTCACAAAATAGGCGTTGCAACTACACCACCTCAGCAGCCCCAAGGCGGAGCGCAACATACTCAGCCTCCGATGAGCTACTTGTAATACAAACCTGCTTGCCGCTACGCTATGTCACAATGGTGCCGCCTAGCAGAAACACGTAGCCAATCCGACTGCGTCCACTAGGCCTCCATGCCCAATCATTGTCTTTGTAGCCATCAACTACCACTAAATACTACCGTCAAAAGTAGAGTCTGAGATATAGCGTAGAAATTACGTATCAAACCACTTGAACAGCCCCATGAAGGGCTCTTGCCCGAGGACACTGCAAGAACTGTGCAAGGAGGTTGACAACGAAGGCGATGTCAGGTCGTGCAGTAGTGGCCAAGTACCTTAGAGAGCCAATGAGGTGCAAGTACAGGGTCACGTCCACTGTATTCTTTGGCTGTTTTGCATCATCCACCTTTAGAGCATCTTGTCCATCAGGTATGGTGGGGACAAAAATTGTAGGAACTACATCAAGGAGGTCGTAACACCGCTCTCCCACAATGCAAGCGTAACATGCCTGGGAAACAAGAGTGTTTCCCATTGACGATCGTGTACAATCTCCATCCTGAGAAACATAGTTGTAAGACCAAGGTCCTTCATCCTATATGCAGTCTAAAGGACTTCCTTGGCCTCCTTCATGGTCTCCATCAAAGGGGAAGCAATCATGATGTCATCCACGTAGACCAGGATGGCACTGAAGCTCTCAGCAACAAGTCTCAGAAAGAGAGACGGGTTGGCGTCACTCTGCACGTACCAGGCACATGTCAGTGTGTCAAATATTTCGTGGTACCAACACTGAGGTGACTCCTTCAGGAAATACAAGGCCTTCCGCAAGCACTAGACCTTGTCACCGACCTCAAAGCCTGGTGGCTGGACCATGTGATCTCCTCCTCTAGATTGGTATGGATGAACACAGTGTTCACATCCGTCTGGTGCAGCTCCCACTCATGGTGAGCAACAACCTTAAACAGGACGCGAGCAGTGGAAATACGCCCAACAGGTGCAAATGTGTCACTGAAATCCACACCCTCAACCTATGAGAACCCCTTGGCCATCAAGCGTGCCTTAGGCATGCTCGATGGTCATGGTCAGAGACGACCACCAGGCTCACGGGAGTAGCCCAATGTTGAGGCGCTCACCTCAGGCTGCGCAAAAGGCTTTGTGGCCATAGCCATAGGGGAAGTAGGTACATGGACAAGAGTAGGTATGACCACAAATGCTATCACTAGCGTAGGATCAGGTATGCTAGATGGGACTGACACAGGCACGGGATCAGTTGTGCTGCAGGGGACTAACACTGGCACAGGATCAGGTGTGCTAGAGGGGACTGCCGCTCGTATGGGATCAGATGTGCCAGAGAGGACTGACACTACCATGGGATCTGGTGTGTCAGAGAGGACTGACACGGGCACAAGGTCAGGTGTGCAAGAGGGGTCTGTCACTAGCATGGGATTAGGTGTGTTGGAGGAAACTCATGAGGATACTGGAACCACAGCCAAGATTGCCAGATTGTCAGCAGCCGGACATCGGACCGCTGCTGAGGGGGCCCGGACTGACCCATTTGCAAGACTAGACTCTCCCATCTGCTGGGAAGCCACACAGGTAGGAACATGGTCGGCGGCCTACTACAGAATGCTAGGTAGGTCACGGCAGGTGAGAGCCTCAAAAGAAAAGAGCATCTTGAGACTCGGCAATGTGATAGAAAGTAGGATCGAAAAATTCTAGGCCTTTGACCATGTGGATATGCCGAGGAAGGTACACATGTGACCCCGAGGTCAGACCTTCGATCCCTGCTGGTCCAAGGTGCTCATACGGTGTGACGTGGTCCAGAAGCGGACCATACGGCAAGCGGTTCCTGAACCACATTATGTAGGAGAAGTCCTTAAAGGCAAAGGAATCCGAATTACTACTCTCAGACTGCATAGCATGAACTGCATCCTCCATGATGCAGTTCCAACACTCAGACACATCGTTCTGTTGTGGTGTAGCAGGAACGAGGAGCAGGTGAAAGTTACCGTAATCAGCAAAGTAGGCATCCATCTTACCTAAGAACTCACCACCATGATCCGAGCACAACATGTACAGGGTGTGACGAGATTGACCCTCAGCCATCACCAACCATTGTCAAACCGCCGGAGCGGCATCTCTCTTGTGGCGGAGGCTATAGACCCACCGCATGTGGTTGAAGTCATCAGTCATAGTGAGAACACATTGACCCCAATCCAAGAGGGACTCGAATGGGAGAGGACCGAGAAGGTCCGAGTAGACCCAATCTAGTTGATGCAATACCCGAGAACAGGAGTCACGGTACAAGCAGCGATGCCTCTTACCCTGTGCACAAAAATGATAATCGGATTAGATTGTTGCTCAAATGATCTCGTGGGGTTTGAACCCGCAACCTCTCATTTGCAGCCGCTGTGGGATTTGAGCCCGCAGCCTCTCACTTGAGACCCCGGTGTCTATTCAACTAGGCCACAAAGATATGATATGTATGATGATCCACAAGGGACATATCCATTATGGACAGTGCATTCCTGGCCCATCTCAGAACAAACCAAGGGGACGTGCTCCGTAGAGCAGTGCATGCCTTGTCTGTATGTGCAGCTAGCCGGCTAGGCAGTGGACAAGGTGCATACCATTTCAACAGAAAGAACACCCACTTCTACTACTCGCCAGTTGTTGCTGTTGCTGCTTTCCCTTCCCGTGTCGCTTTTTCCCCTTCTTTCCCTATACGGCTGCTACAATGCCCTAAGTGTGGCTGTTTGGAGTAACGGAGGAGGAAATGGTGGAGGCGGGAATGGTGAACTCGGACAGAGGTGGAGGAGGGGTCACTATTGATACTACAACATGTGGACTCTTCTTATGGGCGATAGCAACCTCATGAGCCGATGTGGTCTAGAGAAAGTAGCAATGGGCCCCTAGAAGCAACTCTAGTGACTCCGACAACTCAGAGAGGGCCACACGGTCAAAGCCCCCATCATGATAGTATCAAGAGCCCAGAGTTGGGTCTCGCAACCGGTTCCAAGGCGTGTGTTAAGGCGCATCGTGCGCCTCCATTAGTCAGTAGCAAGCTCCGTGAGACCCTGATGGAGGGAATGAAACTCACTCAGTTAAGATGATCTTGTCGCATGGGTCTCTAGACCGAGGATTTTCAGGGCCACCTTCCAGTCCTAGTGTGGATCTACTCTAGTCCCGGTCCCGGTCTCATCCAGGAAGGGGCGGATGTTGACCATAGTCTCCCGTGGCATGGTGTAGAGCAGAAAGCACATCGCTCTTGCTGTAGTCTAGAGCTGGTGAGCGTCACGGGCCTTGTACTGGATATGGTAGTAAGCCAGACACTCTCAAAATCGGGCCACACCCAAAACAAGGTCTCTCAGCAATCGAAGCCCTTGTCGCTATCGTAACGGGGTGGAGGTGTCTCAAAATCTTTTGGTCCCCGCTATGTGGGGAGGGTGACCTCAGGCTTTGGAGCTGGTGGATGGGGTAAAGGGAGATCACCAGTGAGAGAAAAGCCACCATAAGTGAACCCTACAGAATGACGCGCCTAATCCTCACGGCAAGAAGGTGGTGAAGTGAGAGTTTATGACCCTAGACGTAGCTTACAAATGCGCTCCTCAAGCAGAGAAATCTCATCCTCACTTGTGTCATCCTCCATCTGCTCCTCATCCTAGGTGTCAACCTTTGATGAGGGGATCTGAGGCTGCAGCTTTGTATAGGGCATAGACTGTTCCTATTGCATAGTTGTACCATCCGACTGCTGCTAGATGGTACAACTCTAATACATTGTCCTCGTGGCTGCAATGAGGCCCCCGAACGACCACGCGGTAGCTCCGTGATCTCCTTCAAGGCATCTGTTTGTTGCTACTGCTATCGACGCATCTCATCCTACGTCCAACGAAGCTTGTCATTTGCGAGGGGCTCCGACCGCGGACTCATGATGCGCAAAGAGGAGGAAGCGGAGGGGATTCTAACCCTTTGTCATTGTCACGCACTGGCACCATCGTAGTGCTCAATAAGGGGCCGACAGAAAACATTCTCCAGACACGAACTGGCAGCGGTTCCCTTAACATTTTGACCTCAAAATTGCTGATGTCAGCACAACAAATGATGATGTCAGCATTTTCTATGCTAGTATAAAAACACAATAGCGATTTTTATGTCGGCGTATTTTACGCCAGCGGTTTTGTTTTAGTCACGCGGACTACGCGTGACGGGTGGAGATTGTCATGAGATCCACGTAGTGCGGTCCCGACGTTGATGTGATCTTCTCTAGGGGTTCACGTCTTTCGTTTTGGGCGAATCTGAGACTGAGCGTGAGCTTTCTGGTTGCCTCACGCTATGTGAGCAGGAGTTTAGATGCAACTAGTTTGCGAAGGGAACAACGGCATATTGCGTTAGATTTCTGTAGAAGGACATAATTGGAACATTTATAAGGCTAGTCATGAGCTCTTCAATGCACCAAACCGCGCACCATTCAGCCAAGCGTAGCCCAAGTTGCTCTTGCCAAAGCACAGGTCTCACCCACCACAGAAACGCCTAACGCCTCCATGGTGCGCACACGCCGTGGCGCCTTCCGTCACGTGCGAAGCACCTTTCCCAAGGTGCAGATCCCTTTGCATGTGGTATAGGAATCCCCTGCACTGTTTCGACGCAACTTTCCCACTTTTGGGCCGAGTTTGGTCATGGGGTGTGACAAGGTTTGAAACCTGTCCGTGGACCTGCAGTCAGTATTTGACCAAGTCCCCGAGTAACATAACGTACTATTGAGTTTCGGACGCCGAGCCAGGATTTTGGCTAAGTCCATCAGTAAGAACCTGCACTACAGGATCCGGTGGATTATCCACTAGATGCCTCGGCAGACCTTCCGGAGCAAAATCTCTAGATGGAACTTTTGTTACTCGGTCTGGTCGATTATTCACCAAAAGTCGAGTCGCAACCGGCTCCTAGAGCCGCCACCCACACCCCAACTTTGGACGCTCATATCTCTCCCAATACATTTCAGATTCCGGTGAAACAACTTCCACCGGATTCTTCATCTTGTCAGCTTTCAGAGAAAATCATTCCTTTTACAATCCGAGCAATCCTTGCGCCGCTAGATCCAACTGTGAGGATATTCCTTTCTCTGGCGGCTCGTCAGCGCCTCCAAACGCCACTTTTGGGCATGCGGATGGGCAACTTTTCAACATTAGGATGACCGTGCCACCCCCTTGCTTGCCGCTCCGCAGGGGCTGTGCAAGCCTACGCAGCTATTGCATAGTATTACACAAGTGCACAGCACTGTTGTGCAGCAACACTGCTATGCAGTAGTAGTTGTGCGCAAGCGTGTTGCTACTGCTTTGGCGGGTCTGCTGCTGCTACCGCCGCTGCCACTACTACTATGCTTTTGAGCTATTGTCGTTGCCACTGTTGTGGTGCTACTGCTCTTGCTGTTGCTATTATTGTTACAACAGTTGTAATCCTCCTGTTGCATTGCTCTTTCTTTTGCTGCTGCTGCTATGTTGTTGTTGCTGCTCCTAGCTGCTGATGCAACCACTTCTACAAGCTATTGCCACCGCTATGCACTGCCACTGCTCACAGCCACCACCGCGAGCTACTGTTGCGAACTTCTTCTCCCTTTTTTTAAGTACATGTTGGTAGCCAAACACGACTGCTGCTGCCACCTGTTGGTTTATGTTTCAGAGTCATGTGGTGACCTCTGGCCTTGCTGCACTCTCACTTCACTGATGCAGGTGACTGACGAGCAGAAGGCATTGTCACTGACTTGCCCATCCGCTCAACGTGACAGCATGACGCGGCAACCCCCCCCTGACAAGTTGTCGAAGACCTTTACCACGTCACAGATGCATGATGCGTGCTCTTGATTAATTATGTGAGGATGCAATGGTGGATAGCCAGGGTCTCTCCCAAACCTAGTTCCTACCGGCTTCTTGACCAGGTGTGGACCCCCTGACTTGTGGGGAGAAATTTCATTTAGGATCTGGCTGTAATCCAACCAAGCTCGAGGGCAATGAACGACAGCGAGCTCGCTGCTTGCTTGCTCGGTGCCCCAAGCACGTAACAGCGAGCTCCCCATAGCTTGTGACTAGGTTTTTTTGTGTGTCTCTCACTCCTAACTCCTTCGTCAAATGCATGGTTGTGTTTCTTCGCACACAGCTTCGTTTGCTCTAGCCTGCTGCGTCAGTTTGTCACAGCAGCCCTAGCTACTGGTATCATAGCACCTTCGTTGAAGCAGGACTTCAGGCTCTCCCGCCAATCTGCATCATGAGCCTGGGGTGCGACTGTTCTCCTTGAAGTTGCACTCGGACCCACAGCGCGCGGCATCTCTCCTGCACGTCTAAGGGATCACCCGGAGGGGCGTCTTCAGCCTTCCGCCTCTCTCCCTTGCTTCCGCCCTCCCATCTCATGGCTCTCGACCATCATGGGAATAGCTGGCCACTCATACCTGGCATTTTTGTGCACCCCCTACCTGCTACACTAGCCGCCCGCGCCGTTGCCTTGCCATTGCCCCAGCACACAGGGACGTCCATGAAACGCAACACCCGCAGCGTTCATCAATCAGACCCGCTGCTCCAGGCATTCTCGCTGTCACTCATTGTCCATCAGTCATGCTGGAAGTTACGTGGAAGTCACGCTGTTGCTGCCTGCGAAGCTGCCCTCAGTGAACTGCACCCTGCATTGTCGCAGTTCTCTACTGCAGAGCGGGCGACATCTCCAAGCTTGCATCACGCACCACATTGGCCCTCTCGTCCGCGCAACGTTCGCCCTTCCACATCGGCCGCAACATACCACCCGCTGGAGCAGTAGCCCCCTCAACTGCTGGCCGCCATCCTCAGAAGACCAGCGTTGCATCAGCGGCGCCATCCACACGCTGGCGTCACGAGAGGCTCCCAGTCCGCTGTCGCCCGGGTCGTAGGACGCGGGATGGCCTACGCAACGCCACTCTTGCTCACGTCGTGGTCACAGCAGCGACTCCACACCAAGGTCCCTGCCACCTCAAACCTCAGTAAGTGTCTCCCCTCCCGCTTCTCCCGAGGACCCTAAATGTCGTGGCGCCGTTGCTGAGGACGTCACGTTCGTCCAGTTGTGGGTGGTGTTCGTGGAGGAATGCGCTGCACTCTTAAACCCGTTCTCGCGCGTTGCCTCCACTGTCATTGACGCCACAGCTACCATTGCAGCTACCTTTGCACTAGCAGCCAAGGCTGCGTGTGCCCCTACCGCCACGTCTGCTGGCAGGGCTGTCGAGACTTACATTGAGGCAGGCGTGGTGATTGGACCTGTTGCCGCAGCAGCTGCTGACATAGGTACACAGCTTGCAGTTGCCGCATCAGCTGCGGCATCTGCCACAACATCTGCAGCATCATCCACAACAGCGGCAGCATCATCAATCCGCACATCCACAGCTGCCGACGTGACGTACACTTCCTCATCTCCATCGGCCGCCGTCAATGTCATCACTGCCTTCATCTCCGCCGTCCCTATCTTCACCACGCCCGACACCACCGTCATCACAGGTGCCCTTGCTCTCTTTGTCCCAGTCACTGCGGTTGTCTCTGTCCTAGGCGCCGCCTCTGCTGCTGTTGTTCCTCCATTTCTCTCTTTCCTTTGCACACCATCCCCCCCCCACACCCTCGTGAGCTGTCCACCTACTTGCATCTTGCTGTTGGAATCTTGCCTCTTTTTTCCTTTCTCCCTGCGGTGGCTTGCTGTGTCTGACTTGGGGTGGGGTTGTCCTGCAGTGTTTTACGTGCCAAGGCACCCTCTGATTACCCACGCCCACTGGGGCAGGGGAAACTCTGCCGAAATCTGTCCGGCAAAGCCCCTTCGTCGTCACCATGCCTGGTGACGACGAGTCATTCATTGCTGACCTGCAGTGTCAGCTGAACCTCGTGTGTGAGGCTCAGCGGGAGGCTGAAGATCGCTTTAAAGCCGCGAATGACAATCGCGCATCATTTGCTGATGAAGTTGCTGCTATAGTCCTCAAGCTTCTCCCTACTGTGTGTGTCACCCTCTCTAGCACCGCTGCCGGCACCGGTGTTGGTGCCTCCTCTACACCATTTGCTCCTACCATAGCTACAACCAGTTCAGCTGCTATTACGCCTGCTGCCACCTCTGCAACCGCAACCCGCGAGCATGACTTCTTCTCACAGCCCCCAGTCCTCGCCGCTTGGCTTGTTTTCTCTACCTGAGAAACTCGCTTCAGTGCCTGGGCTGAGTGGGAACGCCTGTGGCAGTACTACTTCCCAGCAGTCACGCCTTTCACGCCTGTCAATGATGATTCTGCTCGTGCTGTCGGTGCTCTCATCGCCGAAGCACCCAAGGCGCTCGTTGGTGATGTCGGCACATACAACGCAAACCCTACCGCCCAACGCCCTGCTGATCACATTGGCGCATACACTATGCTTTGCCGCCGCAGTAGTGTCACTAGCCAAGCTACTCAGAGCGTACTCAACGTGCAATTCAACACGCTCTTAATGCGTACAGACAAATCAGCTTATGCTTATTGGGCCCGCGGGCTCAGACTGCTCCGTGAGCTTGACAAAGCTGCACCTAGCCAACTGTCGGCGGTGCTCACCATGGTCAATGGCTTGATCCCCAAGCTCTCAGACCTCCTTTGTGATGTCAAAGCCAATGAGCTGCAGTGTCTTGCATCACAGCCTGTTCCGCCCATGTCCCCTCCTTGTGTTGGAGCACTTTGAGACTTTGCCGCGTAGTATCTTGCTGCTTGGTGGACCAGCTTGCAGAACAAGCGTCTCCACCGTCCTACTGTCACTGGGGTTGCTGCTATCACTACTTCAGCCTCTTCCCCTGGTTCTGCCTCTGCCTCTACTACCTCATCCACTTCCTCCACTACCGCCATGGCTCTCGTCTCTCAGGGCCGCGGCCGGGGCAAAGGCCAAGGGAAAACCCCGGACTCCACTTCTCGGGTTCCTGGCAAGGTGGTGTGCTGGAATTTGCGGCTCCTCCGAGCACTCCACTCGGAAGTGCCCTACTCCACTTGATGATCTTTGCCTTGTACGCACCATGCATGCCCACTGGGCTCGCTCCAGAGGATCCTCCCTCTCTGCACCTAGCACCAGCACCAGCTCCAGCTCCAGCTCTAGCACCTCGTCACTATTATGGGAGCCGCCGGTTGAGGCGGTGATTACGTCATCATGCTGAGGTCAGATGCATGTTTTGATGCTTCCATTGTATTCTAAGTGAAAATCTGTGTGAAATTGACCCAAGAACTGGGTCATTCGGTGTAGGGACAACAAAGCTACGGCCGTGCAAAGGTGGGAGGCACACCTCCAGAAAACAGGAGACATACCAGTTTGACCCCGCGCACGGCAGAGCCACTTTCTCGCCCACTGCAGCCGAAGCGCCCCTGGATGGTCGCTTACCCAAGGAGGCAAGGTTTGTTGAGGTCTATGGGCGCTTCGGGATGGCTGCCGGAGCTGCATTCGCAAGCAAGGGCGCTTCGGGCGGCCGTGACCTGCGGTGGCGGTGCTGCCAGCGGCCGTCACGCGTAGAGCACTCAAGCGGTCATAACTTAGCTGTTTCTTCATGGATTGAGGCGTTCTTTGGTCTGTTAGAAAGCTCATAATGCGTACTACATGATGCATGTGTCCTTTGTATGAATGCTCCTTGGTAGAGGGCTTTGGAGCACCGAGGAGCTCTCGGCTGGCTCATAGGGGCTGCAACATTAGGACACCTAGGGGTTGTTCTAAGCATGTCAATCTTACCCAAAGACTCTGTACATTATACTGTACTGATCCATCAAGTCTAAAGATTCATTCCATGCCCAACTCTCCCTATTTTCCAAGCATTGCCTTGAACATGTCCATTCGATCCTATAAGTCGTCCGCAGCGCACCTTAGTGCAAACGCCGCAGGGAGGGTCGCACGACGGGAACCCCGGTCACTAGCAGTGTTCTTGGTGCTAGAAGTGGGTCGTGCGACATCTCAAGGGTTGGCCTACACACCAAGGGGTCGAGGGTGGGAGGTTTATCCCACAGGCTCGACGTGTGACCGACACGCAGGGCACCCCTTGGTTTATATTTGGTATCAGAGCACGTGGACGTTCGCTCGGCTTTGCGTGGACCCAAGGGAGGCAGCAGATCTGCCACAACAGCGTTTGGCCAGAATGTTTTCGTCACAACCGGAAGCATGGCAGCAGCGGCATACAACCTCGCCTACCTCATGGAGGAGATCCGGCATGGTCTTGACGAGTTGTGTCAAGAGAACCAACAGCTGCGCGCGGAGGTTGATGCGAGGTATGTCGGCCAAGGGAGCAGTGCGTTGGGGGGTGTTTCATTGGCATCCGCACCTGCCTTTCAGCGGCCCAAGCCGAAGGAGGCAGAATTCTACACCGGCAAGGGCAGTGCAAGGGAGTGGCTCTTTATGGTGAACTCATACTTCACGGCGTTGGGTGTTCTCGTGGGAGAAGATGCCACGAGACTGGAGTATGATCCTACGCTACTCCGGGGAATGGCGTTGCAGTGGTGGTCGGCATTGTGCCGGCGGAACGCCGCTGGGCTGCCCGACGGGCTGGGGGACGGGGCACGGCTCCAGCCATTGCTGAGTCTACCGCTGGGGCGGGATGTGCAGCTCGATGTGCGGGCATTAACGAAGAAGCCAGAGACGTGGGAGCAGTTCGAGACGATGCTCCAGGCGTGTTTTGACCTCGTCAATGGCAGCCGGATCGCACGGGACAAGATCAAGCACGTCAAGCAAGGCAGCTTGGTCCAGGACTACACCACACGCTTCATGGCCTTGGCCGCGCAGATTGAGGACCTCTCAGACGTGGAGGCCTATGACCGCTACCATGACGGCCTGAAGCCACACGTCTTACGTAAACGTGCGGTGCTCAGGTTGCGAACCTTTGCGGAGTTGGTCTCGGCGGCGGAGCGCATCGACGCGGTAAGCTACAATGCACGCCGGACCAGCTATGCAACACAACCATGGGTGGAGCAGCCGATTCAGGCTGTGCCCATGGAGGTGGATGCAATCCAAGCGGGGCAGCGGGGTGCGAGCGGGCAACAGGGACGAAGAGGCAAGTGCAGGGTTTGTGGCGAGGAGGGTCATCGCAAGCGGGATTGCCCCAAGCACAAGGCACAACAGGGAAAAGGGCAGCAGCAATGAGGAGGGGACGACCTACTGTTGCAATTCTTTCGTCTGCAAAGGACAGCACCAGCCCTGAAAGGCTTTTGCCAATCAAGGAGCTGCCTCAAGTGTTGTTGCGGAATGAAGGTGAGACCCGGCAGATTCCAGGGATCATCCTGGAACTGGTCCTTGAGATTCCGGAGGGGAGTTTCAAGGGTCGGATGAAGCTATGCAGGCTGCTAGACGGCGGTGCAAGCCATAGCTTCTTCAACGACAGGTTGGCAATGGGGTTGGGGCTCGTACGGCAGCCAGGGACGTCAGTCAAGGCGCTGCAGGTGTCCGGAGCGGTGGAGTGCGGCAGGCCTCTCGTCAAGCACAAGGTCCATATGGGTGAGTTGGTGTGTATCATGGAGATCCACACTTTCCCTGTGGATGATTATGATTGCTTGATCGGCCGGGATTGGTTGCACGCCTGGAATCCGAAGGTGGATTGGAGGTGCAACCGGGTGGTCGTGAAGGTAGGCGGGAAAAATCTCACTTTGCCTTTGTGGCGGGATGAGGGGAAGGAGTCAGATGGCAGAAGTGGGGATGCAGTTGCGCGTCGTCAACTTGCAGCAGCTGAAGCGGTGCGAGCGCAAGGGTGACCAGGTTTACTTGGCATGGGTGCGTCCACAACAAGCAGCAGAGCAGCAGATTGCAGCGGTTGAAGCAGCGGAGGGGCAGCCGATGGAAGGCGCGGGAACTCCAGAGCTGCCTCCCGTTGTTGGGGAGGTACTCAAGGAGTTCGGGGACATTTTTCCAGAGGAGCTGCCGAAGGGGCTCCCGCCGCAACGCGCCATTGACCACAAAATTGAGGTGTTGCCAGGGTCATCACCAACGGTGCGGTCTTACAACCGCATGAGCGATGCGGAGCTTGCGGAGCTAAGAGAATAGTTGGGGGAGTTGGTTGACCAAGGCTTCATTCGACCGTCGGTGTCTCCATACCCGGTGCCGGTGCTGTTCATCAAGAAGAAGTCAGGAGAGCTGCGGGTGTGCATGGACTACCGGGCGCTCAACAACATCACAGTAAAGAACCGCTACCCATTGCCACGCGCCGAGGAATAGTTTGACCAGCTACGAGGTGCGCGTTGTCAGGATGAGATCCGCGTGGTGCGGTCCCGACGTTTGTCTGATCATCTCTAGTGGTTCACGTCTATTGTTTTGGGCGAATCTGAGACTGAGCGTGAGCTTTCTGGTCGCCTCACTCTATGTGAGCAGAAATTCAGAGACAGTCAGTTTGCGAAGGGAATAACGTTGTTTTGCGTCAGTTTTTGAACATAGACATAATCACAACATTTATAGGACTAGTCATAATCTTTCTAACGCACCAAACCACGCGCGATTCGGCCAAGCGTAGCTGAAGTTATGCTTGTCGAAGCACAGGTCTCACCCACCACAGAAGCCTGACGCCGCCACTCGCCGTGGCGCCTTCATTCACGTGCAAAGCGCCTTTCCCAAGGCGCATGTCCCATTGCACATGGTGTATGGGTCCCCTGTACTGTTTGCACGCACCCTACCCACTTTTGGGTCGTGTTTGGTGATGGGGTGTGACGAGGTTCGAAACCTGTCTGCGGACCTGCACTCGGAATATTGACCAAGTCCCCGAGTAACAAAACGTACTACTCAGTTTCGGACGCCGAGCCAGGATTTTGGCTAAGTCCCTCAGTAACAACCTGCACAACTGGATCCGGTGGATGATCCGCAGGATCAGGTGGATCATCCACCGGACGCCTCGGCAGGAGTATCAGAGCATTTTCTCCAGATGGTATTTTTGTTACTCGGTCCGGTCGATTATCGACCGGATTTCGAGTCGCAGCCGGCTCCCAGAGCCGCTGCGCATACCCCAATTTTGGAAGGCCATATCTCCCTCGATACTTGTCCGATTCCAGCGAAACAACTTCCACCGGATTCAACAACTCATCAACTTTTAGGGGCAATCCTCCATTTTAGTATCCAAGCAAATGTCGAGTCGCCAGATCCGCCGGAGCAGATGTTCCATTTTCTGGCGGCTCGTCAGCGCCTCCCGGCGCCGCACTTGGGCATGTGGAGGGGCAATTCTTCAGCATTCTCCCCCTTGCACCTTCCATGCCCACTGCTCCTTCTTGCTCTCACTCATCTTCCGCTGTGCCCTCCAGCCCATCATAGCTGGTCATCCCAAGTCCGGCCACGCTCATCGCGTGCCGGTCTGCGGGTTGCGCTTTGGTCAAGCAATCCGCAAGCATGCTATGCGTGCTGCAATACTGTAGCACCACCTACCCCTTCTCGACCATGTCCCATGCATAGTGATAACGCACGTCAATGTGCTTCGTCCTCCTGTGTTGCGTCGGGTTGTTGGTCAGCGAGATGGAGCCGGTGTTGTCCTCTTGCACCACCGTAGGCTCCTGCTGCGGCACGCCCAGCTCCCCCAGCAACCTGCGGAGCCACACCGCCTCCTTGACCGCCTCGGCCAGCGCGATGTACTGAGCTTCCACTGTGGATGTGGCGACGCAGTCCTGCTTCCTGCTGCACAACGAGACTGCTGCACCAGCGAGGAAGAACACGTAGCCGGATGTGGACTTCCGCTTATCCACATCGCCAGCGTAGTCTGCATCCGTATATCAGACCAGACGCAAAGGGTCCGCCCGCCCTTTGCCCTCGAACCTCACGCGCGCGTGCCGCGTCGCCCGCAGGTAGCGGAGGATGCGCTTGACCGCCTGCCAGTGTAGTGGCCCTGGGTCGGCCACGTACCTGGTCACTTGGCCCACAGCCTAGGTCAGGTCCGGTCGAGTCGCTACCATGGCGTACATGAGGCTGCCCACCGCCGATTGGTAAGGAACCCCTGCCATATCCTCCCGCTCTTCTTTTGTTTGCGGTGCCATTGCCACACTCAGTTCATACGTCGTGAAGACAGGACTGTACACTGGTTTGTAGTCCTCCATGTCGTACCGCTTCAGCACCTCGTCCACGTATTTGGCCTACCCAAGCTCAAGCGTGCGCGTCCTCCGGTTCCGCGTAATGCTCACCCCGAGGTAGAACTCCAGCTCCCCCATGTCCGACATGTGGAACCTGCTGCTCAGCTGCTCTTTCAGCTGCTGTAGGCTCGGCAGGTCTGAGGAGCACAAGATCAGATCGTCCAAGTAGAGTGCGATAATCTGATGGAGATTCTTGCTGCACCGCACGTACACACTGTGATCTGACTCACAGCGCTTGAAGCCGAGTTGTACCATGAAGCAATCCATCTGTTGGTACCAACAATGGGGCGATTGTTTTAGCCTGTACAAGGACTTCTGCAGCTTGCACACCTTGCCCTCCGGCGCCTCCACCCCCTTCGGCACCTCCATGTAGATTTCCTTGTCGATGATGCCATTGAGGAAGGCCGTCTTTACGTCCATTTGGTGGAGCTCCATGTCCTTCGCGGCTGCCACCACAAGGATCACCCGGATGCTTGTGAACTTGGCGACGGGGGCGAACGTCTCATCGTAGTGCTCACCCTTACACTA
>SZWC01009602.1:37804-65427 GCA_023375785.1 Penium margaritaceum
TGTTGGTACCAGCATCGGGGCGATTGTTTTAGCCTGTACAAGGACTTCTGCAGCTTGCACACCTTGCCCTCCGGCGCCTCCACCCCCTTCGGCACCTCCATGTAGATTTCCTTGTCGATGATGCCATTGAGGAAGGCCGTCTTTACGTCCATTTGGTGGAGCTCCATGTCCTTCGCGGCTGCCACCACAAGGATCACCCGGATGCTTGTGAACTTGGCGACGGGGGCGAACGTCTCATCGTAGTGCTCACCCTTACACTATGCGTACCCCTTCGCCACGAGCCCCGCCTTGTACTTGTCAACCACACCTTCCTTTGTGAACTTGGTCTTGAAGACCCACTTGGAGCCGATGACCTTGGCGTCTTTCAGCCTGTCAACCAGCTGCCACGTGTCGTTTTTTGCAATGGACGCCAACTCCGACTTGATGGCAGCGTCCCACTACTTTCCCTCGGGCCGCGCAAGCGCCTCTTGCATGGTCGTCGGCTCCGTTGATGCAGCCAGCATGTACCGCGTCATACCAATCCATCGACCGGTGCCTGCGTCGAAACGCTTCCCTGCTCTCCGCTGCCTCCCACTGCGGTGCGGCAGTCTTGGCGTCTCGTCGCTCTGGTGCGATCCTTCCGACTCAGCCCGCTCCGGTGAATCATCGACCGGACGGCTCCCCGAGGATCCTTCCCGCTCGGGTGAACCATCAACCGGACGGGCGGCGCATCCGAAGGATTTTTCTCCGACGCCCAATGCAAACTCCACCAGGAGTGCGCGCTTCGGCACCCGCGGCGCCTCCTTCGACGGATCATTCTGCTGGATCTCTAGCCCAGCTGCATCATTGGCGGAGTACTCCGCGTCGGCTGCTGCACCTGCTGCACCGCCGTGCTCCAACGCCGCATCATCGACCTCCGCGTCCACCGGCTCCTCCTCGTAGTCAAGGAGCTGGAACCACTCCCCCTGTTTTGGAGTGTTCCCGACGCTCATGTCGTTGACTCTGCTGCTAAAGCTCAACTGCTCGTCAAACTTGATGTCACGGCTGCGGATGATCTCTTGCGTGCGCGAGTCCCAGAGCCGATACGCCTTTTGCGCACTCTTGTAGCCAAGGAACAAGCACGGCTTCGCCCGCAGTTCCAGCTTGTTGTCGCGTCGTTGCGCCTCCTGCACCATCGCGTGCGCCTTGCACCCGAACACCTTCAGGTGCGCCACGTTTGGCTTGCGCCCGCTCCAAACCTCCTGCGGTGTCTTCCAGCCGCCCTTACCCTTCAGCACCGCTGTTGGGGTCAGGTTGATGGTGTAGCTCGTTGTACGCACAGCCTCTGCCCAGAACCCCCGCGGCAACCCCGCATCCACAAGCATGGTCCGCACCATGTTGAGCAGCGTCTGGTTTGCCCGCTTCGCCACTCCGTTGGACTGTGGCGAGTACGGCGTAGTGGGTTCCCGCTTGATGCCCTGCTGTTTCATCCACCCGCTGCAGCCCACGTACTCTCCGCCATTGTCACTGCGTAGCGCTCTGACCTTCCGGCCAGTCTGCCTCTCCACCGCTACGACGTACTCCTTCAGCCGGTCTAGGACCTCGCCTTTCCGCTTCATGAAGTACACGTAGAGCTTCCTGCTGTAGTCATCAATGAAGGTGACAAAGTATCTGAACCCGCCATTTGACGGCGTTTTGAACTGTCCGCACACGTCGCTGTGCACGACCTCCAGTAGGTCCTTTACGCAAGCTGCATTCTCATTGAACGGCTTGCGCCGCGCCTTGCCCAAAATGCAAGGCTCGCGTTTTTTTGTGCACTGCTGCATCTGCTGCCGCGTCTGCACCGTCGATGACAAGGCCGCGCACCATGTCGCGCTTCGCCATCTCCTTAACGGTTGCGGACGCCGAATGCCCCAACCGTCGGTGCCAGAGCTCCAGATCAGCGCTTCCTCCCTTGGCCATGTTGACGACGCGCTCCTGCAAATCTGCTGCGTCGGATGCCGCGGGAACCACCTTGGTCTCCACAATGTAGAGACCGCCCTCGCGCTTCGCCTCCAGCACGACCTCGCTGTCCCCGTCGATGCACACCACTGCGCCTTTCCTGCGGAAAAGCACCTCATATCCCTTGTCCGTAAAGCGGCTAACACTCAGGATGTCCGCCAGGCCGGGGACGTGCTGCACATCACGAATTGTGCACAGCTCCTTCTTACCGCCCACCACGGCTTCCACCTCCACGTCGCCTTGGCCGGCCGCCGGCTCGACTTTGTCGTTTGCGACCACCATTGACTTGGAGGACTTCTCGTAGGTGACGAACCCCACCTTCTCAACTTGGGTGTGCTCCTCGGCCCCGGAATCCAGGCACCGCCTGTTGGCCTTCTTGAGGAAGTGGTTCTTGTTGCCGTTGAGGAGCGACCTGCCCTTGCTGTTTTTGCCTCCGGTCTTCGCCTCCTCCGGGCACTCACGGGCCAAATGGCCCTCCTTGCCGCAGTTGCGGCACGCACCTTTCTTGGCGCCCTTCTTGCCGCTGTCCTTTCCGCCACTTCCTCGGCTCCCGCTTCCGCCACCACGCGTTCTGGTGACGAGGGCCGATGAGGAAGACGAGGACTCCCCGCAGCTCCGACGCTGCGCCTCGTTGCGGATGTACTCTGCGACCGCGCCATAGGTAAGCTTGTCCTCCGACCATCCTCCGAGGACGGTGATGAGTGGGCCCCAACTGTCAAGTAGGGCCATGAGGAGGGCCATCGCCTGCAGCTGCGTGTCGATCTTCCACCCCACGTCATTGCATTGCGAGGCGACTGACTCGATCTGCTGCATGGCGGAGATGATCATCTCCCTCCTCGATTCTCACGGTGAGGAGTCTCTTCATCGTGAAGATTTTGTTCGCGAGCGACTTGAATGGGTGGATGGCGTAATGATTTTCCCAAGCTTCGGCTGCCAGCTTGCAGCCTTGGAAGTAGCCCCACTGCGACTCGGCCGTCCCGGACACCAGGAGCATGAGCGCCTCTGTGTTCTTCTTTTCGAAGGCCTGCTTCTCATCGTACGTTGCAGTCGCCTCTGTGAGCACCTCCTTTCCCAGCATGACATCCAGCAGCCCCTTATGCGAGAGGTGCAATTTGAACTGCCACCTCCATAGCCCAAAGCCCGGGCCGCCAGCATACTTCTGAATGGGCTGCGTCTCCTTCTGCGCCATGTGCGCAGCTGCTACTCTGATGACTTCTCAGAACTTCACGACGACGTCCAAGATGACGATCCCGTGCGCAGCAGAAGACGTGAACGTTGGAGGCGTTCAGACACGTGGGCCCATAACCCTTTGTCAAGATGAGATCCGCGTGGTGTGGTCCTGACGTTTATCTGATCGTCTCTAGTGGTTCACGTCTACTGTTTTGGGCGAATCTGAGACTGAGCGTGAGCTTTCTGGTCGCCTCACTCTATGTGAGCAGAAATTTAGAGACAGTCAGTTTGCAAAGGGAATAACGTTGTTTTGCGTTAGTTTTTTACGTGGACATGATCAAAAAAATTATAGGGCTAGTCATGAGCTTTCCAACGCACCAAACCGTGTGCAATTCGGCCAAGCGTAGCTCAAGTGATGCTTGCCGAAGCGCAGGTCTCACCCACCACAGAAGCCTGACGCCGCCACTCGCCGTGGCGCCTTCATTCACGTGCGAAGCGCCTTTCCCAAGGTGCATGTCCCATTTCACATGGTGTATGGGCCCCCTGCACTGTTTCCACGCACCCTACCCACTTTTGGGTCGTGTTTGGTGATGGGGTGTGACGAGGTTCGAAACCTGTCTGCGGACCTGTAGTCGGAATTTGGTGGACGAGGAAGTCCCCGAGAAACAAAACGTACTTCTGAGTTTCGGACATTGAGCCAGGATTTTGGCTAAGTCCCTCAGTAACAACCTGCACTACTGGATCCGGTGGATGATCCGCAGGATCAGGTGGATCATCCACCGGACGCCTCGGCAGGAGTATCGGAGCATTTTCTCCAGATGGTATTCTTGTTACTCGGTCCGGTCGATTATCGACCGGATTTCGAGTCGCAGCCGGCTCTGAGAGCCGCTGCGCATACCCCAATTTTGGAAGGCCATATCTCCCTCGATACTTGTCCGATTCCGGCAAAACAACTTCCACCGGATTCAGCGACTCATCAAATTTTAGGGGCAATCCTCCATTTTAGTATCCAAGTACATATCGAGTCGCCAGATCCGCTGGAGCAGAGTTTCCATTTTCTGGCGGCTCGTCAGCGCCTCCCGGCGCCGCACTTGGGCATGCGGAGGGGCAATTTTTCAACACGCGTGTCTTCAGCAAACAGGACCTCAAGTCAGGGTACCACCAAATCCGCATCCTGGAGGAGGATGTGGAAAAAACCGCATTTTGGACGCGCTATGGAGACTTCGAGTATCTCGTGATGCCTTTTGGGCTAACGAATTCTCCAGCTACGTTCATGGTGCTGATGAACCGGGTATTCCATCCCTACTTGGACCAGTTTGTGGTTTTCTTCCTTGACGACATCCTTGTCTACTCGCGGATAATGGAGGAGCACCAAGAGCACCTGCGGACGGTGATGGAAGTGATGAGAAAGGACCGGCTTTTAGCCAAGCTCAGCAAATGTGAATTCACCAAGCAGGAGGTGGAGTTCCTCGGGCACATTGTCAGCGGGAAGGGGATCCGCATTGACTCAAAAAAGGTGGAAGCAGTGAAGGAGTGGCCAGAGCTGGCGTGCGTGCGTGACATCCACGTTTTTCTAAGTTTTGCAAACTGCTACCGGAGGTTCATCCGGGGGCACGCGGCAATGGGAGCACCCTTGACAGACATGCTCAAAAAGGGACGCCAATGGGAGTGGTGTGCGAAGAAGGGGCAAGCCTTCGGTGCAATGAAGGCTGCCATGTGTCAAGCCCCGGTGCTGGTGCATCCTGACACGAGCAAGGAGTACGTGTTGGCAACGGACGCAAGCGGCTATGCGATCGGCGGGGTGCTGATGCAAGACCAAGGGAAGGGGTTGCGGCCCATTGCGTACTACTCCAAGAAGCTGAAAGGGGCTGAGCTCAACTACTTAATCCATGAGGAAGGAGATGCTCACAGTGGTCGAGGCCTTCAAGCAATGGAGGTGCTACCTTCAGGCGTGGCGGTGTGTGGTGTACACGGATCACTGTGCGCTCAACTACCTGAAGTCGCAGCCAAACCTGAGTCGTCGTCAAGAACGGTGGATGGAGCTGCTAGAGGGCTGCTTCGACTACGAGATCCAATACAAACCAGGGTGGATCAACCCTGCGGACCCGCTTTCGCGTCGCCCGGACTTGGGCGTCCATGCGATCATGGTGCTGGCGGGATCTCCAATCATCCGCAACCTGTTTGCACACGGGTATGCGGAGGACGAGGACTTTGCCGGAAGTACGGTAAAGGGGTGCAAGTGGGACAGCCAGTATTGGTGGCGTGAGAAGGGGAACCAGATTGTGGTACCACGGAGTATGATGTTGCGATAAACGCTGTTGGAAGAGGCGTACGACTCGTACTACAATGGTCATTTTGGCCACAACAAGACCTTCAAGACGCTTGCGCGCCAATATTGGTGGGCGACGATGGGAGCAGATTGCAAGGAGTACATGACCAGCTGTGACACGTGCCAAAGAATCAAGTCACGGAGGGCACGGGTGCCAGGGGAGCTGCAGCCGCTACCGGTGCCGAAACGCCCGTGGACGGACATCTCACTTGATTTTGTGGGTGGTCTTCTACGGAACACCATGGTGCTGGTGGTGGTGGACCGGTTCAGCAAAATGGCGCACTTTCTTCCATGTGCGGAGAAGGTCATGGCAGCAGAGACGACTCAACTCCTCTTGCAACATGTCATCAAACTACACGGGGTGCCAAAGTGCATGGTCTCGGACCGCGACCCACGCTTCACCTCCCAGTTTTGGGAGGAACTCTTCAAGAAGTTGGGCACCCATGTGGCTCTTTCATCGGCCTACCATCCCCAAACTTATGGCCAAACTGAGCGCACCAATCAGACCATGGAGCAGCTACTGTGGGGGATCTTGGAGCCCGATGGCGAGGGATGGGAATGCAAGCTCCAGGTAGCTGAGTTTGCCTACAACTCAGCACTGCATGCCTCTACAAGGAGGTCTTCCTTTGAGGTAGTGTATGGGGTGCAGCTGCATGTCCCTCGGACATGGAAACGGGATCGGACCTACCCGGCGTGTAGCAGTTTACAAGTGACTTTAGAGAGGTGTGGCACGGCGTACGCGAGGCGCTACACAAGGTGCAGAAACAGATGAAACGACAAGCAGACAAGCACCAAAAAGTCGAGGAATTTGTGGTGGGACAAAAGGTGCTGTTGAGCTCACTGAACCTGCAGCTAGCGGGGGTGGGCAGCGACAAGCTCAAGCCTCGATGGATGGGTCCTTTTCAGTCCAGGGGAAGCGGTCCGCGGTGAGCTACGAGTCGGAGCTGCCGGACCACTATGGGATCCATCCCGTATTCCACGCTTCTCTTCTCAAGGCCCACAAGGAGCCGGATGCGCAGTTCGCGGTGCGGGGACAGGCTCCTCCTCCACCGGTCTTGGTGGAGGGTGAGAAGGAGTATGTGTTGGAGAAGATTCTCTTGCACCGCCGGCGCAGTAACGGGTGGCAGTACCTGGTGCAATGGCTTGGTTATGGGCCTGAGCACAACTACTAGATCCACGAAGACGATTTACACAAGGGTGGTTCTGTCAACACGGTCCTCCGAGCGTACCAAGAGTGCACCAAGACGGTGCGCCCTCGGAGGGGGGGTGTTATGGGAGCCGCCGGTCGAGGCGGTGATTAGGACATCATGCTGAGGTCAGATACATATTTTGATGCTCTCATTATATTCTACGTGAAAAACAGTGTGAAATCGACCCAAGAACCGGGTCATTCGGTGCAGGGACGAGAAAGCTACGGCCGTGCAAAGGTGGGGGGGCGCACCTCCAGAAAACAGGAGACATACCTATTCGACCCCGCGCACGGCAGAGCCACTTTCTCGCCCACTGCAGCCAAAGCACCCCTGGATGGACGCTTAGCCAATGAGGCAAGGTTCCTTGGGCCCATGGGTGCTTTGGCATGATGGCCAGAGCTGCATTCGCAAGCAAGGGCGCTTCAGGCGGCCGTGACCTCCGGTGGTGGTGCTGCCAGCCGCCGTCACGCATGGAGCACTTAAACGGCCATAACTTAGCCATTTCTTTACGGATTGAGGCGTTCTTTGGTGTGTTGGAAATCTTGTGGCGCGTACTACATGATACATGTGTTATTTTTATGAATGCACCTTGGTAGAGGGATTTGGAGCGCCGAGGAGCTTTCGGCTGGCTCATAGGGGCTGGTACATAAGGACACCTAGGGGTTGTTCTAAGCATGCCAATCTTACCCAAAGACTCTGTACATTGTACTGTACTAATCTATCAAGTCTAAGCATTCATTCCTTGCTCAACTCTCCTTGTTTTCCAAAAATTGCATTGCACACGTCCATTTGATCCTACAAGTCGTCCGCAGCGCACCGTGGTGCAAACGCCGCCGGGAGGGTCGCACGGCGGAAGCCTCGGTCACTAGCAGCGGTCTTGCTGCTAGAAGCGAGTCGTGCGACATCTGAAGAGTTGGCCCATACACCAAGGGTTTGAGGGTGGGAGGTTTATCCCAAGGGCTCAGTGTGTGACCGTCACGCCGGACGCCCCTCGGCTTACAGTCCCGGTCTGCTGGCTCCTCCTTCTCGCAAGCCTACTCCACTGCAAGTGTCCTCTCCCCGCCTCCTCCGATGGCGTTTCCTTGGGGTTGGCCGCTGCCATGTGGGGCACCCATCTGCTCTAGTCCCCCTTCTCTGGCCTACTCTACCCCCCGGTGGCTTCCTCCCTCCTCGAGGTCCTCTGCTCTGTCTTCGGCGTCCTCCATCGACGGCGAGCGCCAGATGGAGCAGTCCCTTCTTCAGCGTCTTCACCTTCGCCATTAGGGAGGTGAGAGTGACACTGCGCTGGCCAGCGTTCCCTCATGCCACTCTGACTCTGTTCTTTGTGGGGATTCCCCGGGTTTTTTTCTTGGGTGTCCATTTTTTTCTATTCCGTGGGTCAAACACTAGCAATCTTTTGTCCTCCCTCGGCGTCTCGTATATGAGCCTCGTCATCCCCTCCTGTCAGCATTGTTGCTACATGGGGTGTCCTTCTCGGGGTTTGGGTCTCAGGTGGCTTCTGGGTCCTTGACTCAGGGGCCATCCACCACATGACGTCCGTCCGTGCCTCCTTTGTTTCATTGGGGCCTGCCGGTCTTGTTCGCTTTGTCCACACTGGGTCTGGCCAGTTGCTTTCTGTTTAGGGCGTGGGCGTCGTGTACTTCCTTGGTCCCTGTGGCGTGTTGTTCTTGCCTGATGTTCTCTATGTGTGTGCCTTTGAGCTCAGCCTCCTGTCGGTGACTTTGCTAGATGATCAAGGCATGAATTTCTCTGCTAGTCAAGGTGTCGGCACTGTCCGTCTTCCCTCCTCAGGTCGTGTCGTCCTTCAGGGTGTCAAGTGTGACAAGCTCTATTGTGTTCCTTTGCTTGCACCCTCCACCCCCTCTATTGGCACCTCCCTTGTTCATGTCGCTCCCTCTCTCTCTCCTGACCATGTTCAGCTCTTGCATCATCGTCTAGCAAACATTCACACTGATGCCATCACGAGCATGCTCCGCCTCCAACCTGCGCTCGGTCTGTCCCCGTCCACTTTTCCGGCGCCCTGTCCCTCTGACTGTCTTGATTGCGCCCAGGGCAAAATGCATCGCTCTCCTTTTGCTACCTCTACCTCCCATTCCTCTCATCCCCTTGATCTTGTTCATGCTGGCGTCATGGGTCCCCTTCCCCATGAGTTTCTTTGGGGGTGTTGGATGGTATATCTTATGCCTCCGTGATGACTTCTCTCGTTTTTGCTGGCCTTTCGCTCTCTACCAAAAGAGCGATGTTTGCGCTGTCCTTGAGTCTTGGCTTGTGCAAGCCAAGCGATCATGTCAACGGTCCCTGCTTGTCTTCCACACTGATCGCGGCGGTGAGTTCCTTGGTCCCACCGCCCGCCTCCTGGAGTCTAAGGGGGTGTGTCTCGAGACCTCTACTCCCTACACACCCCAACATAACGTTGTCTCTAAATGTTGGAACCGGATGCTTGCCAATGGCGTCCGGACTCTTATATCTAAGTCCAGTCTTTCTCCGTTGTTCGCCTTTGAGGCCATGTCCTACATGACCTGGGTCTAGAACCGTGTCCCCCACGGTCCCCTCGCACGTACAATCACCCCTTTTGAGCGTTGGTATGGCGCCCGTGCCGATCTTTGCCTTGCTCGTGTCTGCGGTTGCATTGCGTCAGTCTGGCTGCCCGAGGACCTTCGCAATGGGAAGCTCTCCCCGCGTGGTCGTCTCTCCCCCTTCCTGGGTGTGTCTGCCCAGTCTAAGGCCTAGCGCTTCTAGGATCCAGAGCGCCAGCGTGTTATAGACTCTCGTGATGCCTTGTTCTTTGAGTCCATCTTCCTTCATGACCTCAGTCGTCCTGCCTCCTCTGCCTCCCTTTTGCCACTCTCTCAGTTGCGGGGGGAGGTCGGCCCTGCAGTCTCTGCTGGTCCCGGATGTCCTGCTGCACTCAGCATCCACTCAGCATCCTTCACCCTCAGTGCTGCCTAATGAGTCAGACTCTACACGACCCTCTACGGCTCACCCGGCCTCGTCGCCTAGCGCTCTTGCTTCTCATGTCTATTTCTCCCCATCTGCGTGCGACTCCGTGTCTCCTGCATACTCCGTGTCTCTTGCGCACTCCTCCGCGTCCCCCTCTAGTCTGCCGGCTCTGACCATGCCCACCCCTGCTGCTCCCTCTCGTCCACCTCCCGTCTCTCCCTTTGTTCGTGGCGGTCGCCTCCGTGCTCTCCCCACACGCTCGCACAGTGCCTCTGCGTCTAACCCGTGATCGCTACCGTCCCATCCTATGCAGTCGCCGACACTACCGACCGCCATGGATGCCTTGGGCTTGGCCACAGGGGTTGTCCATCCCAGCTCCGCCCTTGGCTATGTACTGCTCCTTATGGAGCATGAGCAAGCACTAGACGCCGCCATTCTTGGCAGCGTTGCAGAGTGTCATGCTACTGCTGTTGCATCGCTCCCATTGCCTGATCCCACCACATTCTACCAGGCACGTGCAGCACCTAACTCTGAGCAGTGGGAGGCTGCCATGCGTGATGAGCTTCGAGCTCTTGACGGTCACGCTGTCTATGAGCTCGTTGATCTATCGCCCGGTCGCAAGGCCACTGACTCTCGATGGGTTTCTTGGCAGAAGTACAAGCCTGTTGATGAGCTTGACAAGTACAAGGCACGTCTTACGGCTAAGGGATTTTCCCAGGTCACCGGCGTTGACTTTGACGAGACATTTACCCTTGTCGGACGCTACATCACTGCTCGAGCTCTCCTCAACCTTTTGGCACATCATGACTGGGAGCTCGAGCAGATAGATGTCAACAATACCTTCTTGCAGGAATGTTTGGAGCAAGAGATCTATATGATCCAGCCTCCAGGGTTTGCGGATGGCACGGAGAGGGTTTGGAGACTGCGCAAGGCCCTCCATGGCCTTAAGTAGTCCCCCAGGTGTTGGAATCAGGAGATCACTTCAACACTGGAGAAAGGGGGGTACCAACGGAGCACCGTTGACCCTTTCCTTTTCATCACTCCAGTGTCGTCACCCTTCACAACCATTCTCTTCTATGTCGATGACCTGCTGATTGCTTCACCCAGTCGTGAGGCAGTGATCTCAGTCAAGTCCCTCTTGCATTCCACGCAAAAAATGAAAGATCTGGGTCCGGTTCGAGTCTTTATAGGCATGGAGCTTGAGCACGACCGCGCTCGTCGCATTCTCCACGTTCATCAGGTCGCCTACGTCAGGGGCCTAGGGTAGCGCTTTGCCTCACTTCTTGAGGCTATCCCCACTGCCTCCACACCAATGACACCCGTTGGTTAGCGGCTACTCAAAATACTTGATGTATCAAAGCTAGGGGAGACAATGGAGGTGACTGACTATCTGAGAGTAATAGGGTCTCTGGTGTACCTTGCCACCACTACACAGACAGACGTTGCCTTTGTTGTGATATTTCTTGCCCAGTTCTTATAGTGCCCTAGAGTGCGCCACATGGAGGTAGCATTGTGCGTTGTCATGTATGCACTCTCTACTACTCGTGTTGGCCTTCGCTACCCGGCATAGCAGTCAGTGGTCGTCGATGGATACACTGACAGTGACTGGCCATACGACGTTGATGCTTGCAGTCGCACCGGCTACTGTTGTGATTTGTGACGTTCTTGTACAGTCTACTGTGACCACTCGGCTGTGTCCATGCTCATGCAGATCCCTAAAGCGGGCCCTGGTGACATCGGTGCAATGACTGGTGGCAGAATACCAGCTTGGAGCTGGCCGACTACCGTTCTAGAGCCCCGGACACTGCCGGGACTTCCTCTTGATTCTTCTACAGCTTGCAGGAGTTTTTCGGCGGATTGGCCATGAGCCCGATTTGCATGTTTTTGCATTGCGTGTTCACCGTCTGATGATGGATGCATGCATGTGACCAGTCGTTGCGTTCGTCTTGTGATCCTGCACGTCTAGGTTTAGACGGCATAGTATTCAGACATGTGTGCACAGAGTTATGACCAAAACAGTGGTTTTGGGCCGGTTTTAGGACAGCTCTTGGACCGTCGCGTGCGACACCCACTGTGCGCCGCGGCAGGTATTTATGCCATGGACCTGTCATTTGTCATCCCTCTCTGCAAATGCTATTGAAGCATTCAGACGCTTTGCCTTGTGTCCCCTAGCCAAACTCTTGTTGTTGCGTGCACGACTTGTGACCGTCGTCACCGTCTGATCAGGCACTGACGCCTGGTCAACGGGAGTGTTGCTAGGAAGCTTCCTTGCATCTTCTTAGCTACATCTTCCTTGTTTGGGGGATGGAGATCTCATGGAAACATGGGAAGCAAGGGTGCGTTGTGCGCAGCTCCAGCGAGGCTGAGTATGTTGTCCTTGGTGCAGGGACTTGTGAGAGCGTCTAGTTGTGTCGACTGTTGCAGCAATTGTGTATCCCTATCCGTTGCATCACCTTGCGCTGTGACAACCAAAGCACAAAGGCAATTGCTGAGCACCATGGCATGCATCACACTCGCACTAAGCATATCAATAATGAACACCATTTTGTGCGTGAGCGGGTGGCTCCCGGCGATGTCCAAATCGTGTGGGTTGACACCAGACAGCAGCGGGCTGATTTCCTCACAAAGGCACTAAGCAATAACGTCTTCAAGGCAGCCATTCATGCAATTGGGTTGTTGTGTGCTCGTGATGTCCCAGGTTGATCCACTGTGCCAGTGCCTGTGTCTAGTCCATCGTCACTACTCGTGACGCCAGTCTCGTGCCTGTGAGTGTTTTGTGCTCTGTTCGGCCTTGTGTCATGGGGGAGTGTTGGTTTGTGTCAGAGTCATGTGGTGATCTCTGGCCTCGTTGTACTCTCACTTCACTGATGCAGGTGACTGACGAGCAGAAGGCATTGTCAATGACTCGCCCGTCGGCTCGACGTGACGGCATGACGTGGCAACCCCCCTTGACAAGTTGTCCAAGACCTTTCCCACGTCACAGATGCATGATGCGTGCTCTTGATGAAGTATGTGAGGATGCAATGGTGGATAGCCAGGGTCTCTCCCAAACCTAGTTCCTACCGGCTTCTTGACCGGGTGTGGACCCCCTGACTTGTGGGGAGAAATTAGATTTAGGAGCTGGCTCTAATCCAACCGAGCTCGAGGGTAACGAACGACAGCAAGCTCGTTGCTCGCTCGCTCATTGCCCCAAGCACGTAACAGCGAGCACCCCGTAGCTTGTGACTAGGTTTTTTTATGTCTCACTCCTAACTCCTTTGTCAACTGCATGGTTGCGTTTCTTCGCACACAGCTCCGTTTGCTCTAGCTTATTGCATCAGTTTGTCACAGCAGCCCTAGCTACACCACCCGGTACTGCTGTTGTCGCTTCGCGTGGCTGGTGGAGTTCGTCACTACTACAACTCTTCTCACTTTGGTGGTGGTGATTGCGTAATGACGGGGTTGTTGCTAACGTCGGCTGTGCCTGGGCCCAAAACACGGCAGTGGCGGTGACTATCATTGCTACTACCAGTGCTACGTCTCCAAAACGCAACTCAGCGAGAGAGGTCTCGTTGCTCTGATACCATGAGAAACTACTTGGAAGCTTCCTAGACTTGCTACTACAGACGTGGCCACACTGTCCAGTCAGCAGGTGCACTAGCAAGCAAGCAAGAGCAAGAAACAAAAAGAGTTCAACTAGAGAGACACGCGAAGTCTCATAAGCTCTAACAGCTTAGCAATGCAGAGAGAGATCACAACTCGCAAGCACGTAGCATAAATACCTGCCGCGTGTTGGTTTGTGTGCCACAGACACGTTGTGACCTCTGGCCTCGCTGTACACTCACCGCACTGATGCAGGTGACTGATGCTAGAGGGACTTCTGGGCTGACGCCGTAGCTCAAGTGGAGGTGACTCGCGGACATGCAAAGACAATGACCCAGAGCTGCTCACAGGGTTGAGAGTTCCCCTACCATAGGATCTCACAAAATTAGTTCTTGGTGATACTAGGGTTCCTAGCGGCGCTTGTTTGGAAGGGGGGGGAGATCGTGGCCGGGTTGTTCTCACGGCCTGGACTTGGATTCTCTTGTTGACAGGTTAATGCGTGTGACAGGTCCAGGCTTGAACCTCACTTGGTAGGGGTGAGAGCGAGGATGGGCTCGCTGTTCACCCGCTCGTCACCCCACCAGCCGCTCAAAGCCCGGCTACACCTCTGTTCCTCGACACACTCTAACACTTGTGCGTTTCTTCGCTAAAACCTCCCTCACATGTCGTCGTCCATGGCGTTCTTTTCCTAAGCTCATTCCTTTTACTCTCCTCACCTGGCTCCACCTCTCGTTAGGCGCCTCTATCCTCTGGTATCAGAGCAGAGTGAGGGAGCGAGAGCCTCCTCTCGGTTTGCGCTCGCAATCCTTGGCAAGAAACCCTTCAACTGCCATCGACGCTTCCACTGGCACTCTAGCCAACTACCGGCAGCTCTAGCCACAACTCACTGCAGATGCAGCAGCTCACGCACGAGCAGCCTCAGCAGCTCCTTCTTTCGTAGCAGCTGCAGTCGCGCCAGATTGGCAGCGACTACCAAAACACTGACAGGAAATTGCTACAGCGGCAGCTGAAGCAGTCCTAGCTACTGTGGCTGTGCGAGGCCACGCAGCCGCACCTCTCACAGGAGCGGGATTGGTTGCATTTGACCAACCCGCTACACTGCCAACCGCAAGTGCTCCGCAACTGTAGTGTCAGCAGCCAGCGCCAAGCTGGCAACGGCATCCACATTGCAGCTGTCATCGTCCCCAGTTGCAGCAGCAACAAGTGCTGATCCACCTGCAAGAGCAGCAACAACAGCAGCAGCAGCAGCAGGAGTAGCAGCAGCAACAAAGCGACAGGAACAGCAATAGCAGAAGCAAAGCGACAGCAACAGTAGCAGGAGCAGCAAAGCGACAACAGCAACAGCAGCAGCAGCAAAGAGACAGCAGCAGCAGCAATAGCAAAGCGACAACAACAATAGTAGCAGTCGTAGCAACAGCAGCAGCCACACATGAGGCTAGAGATGGCTGCTGCAGTCTTAGCTGCTGCACTTGCAGCAGCAGTTGCAAGGGATGCTCGCCTGTCTCCCACCTCATTCGCACCGTTGTCGTCACACTGGCGCACGGTGACGCTCGAGGCGCGGCCGTGTTGGGGGAAGACTACAACAGGGGGACGTAGTAGTGACGTGAACGACGTTGTCGCGGCATGAGCAGTGATGGGTGGTCCGAGTCCGCCTCAGCACGGTCCCCTCGCGCGTCACGTCATCGTCCGGTAAGCGTCTCCTCGTCCCATTCCTTCAGGGAGGACCCTCAGCCGCACGGCAATCCAGAGGTTCCTGCTGCCTAGCTGCACTCAGCATTCTTACTGGACGTCGTTAGTCTTGTGGGTACCTTTATGCGCACAACCTCAGCTATCATTGACGCAGCAGTAGCAGCTGTAGCCACCTTTGCCGCCGCCGCTAGAGCCCTGCATGCTCCTGTAGCCACCTCAGCAGGGCGCGCTGCAGAGTCATGCATAGAAGACGCGGTTGTTGCTGGTCCCATTGTTGCAGCGGCTGCTCATATAGGCACACAAATATGTGCTATAGCATCTGTCATTGCCTCTGCAACGGCCTCAGCTGCATCAGTTGTAGCGGTAGCTGCTGCTTCCATTTGTAACTCCACCGCAGTCGCCGTCACCGCAGCCTCATCTGCTCCATCTACGGCCTCCAGCCTCGTCGTAGCAACCATCTCCATTGCAGCAGTCTTCACCACTCTCGCTGCTGCCTGCACCACTGGAGCCTTTGCTGTGGTGGTGCCCATTGCCTCCACTGTCTCTGTTCTGTCTCCTGCCTCTGCGGCTGTGGTTCCTTCCCTCCTTACTTTTCTTTGCAGCCCATCTTCTTGACTCCCTCGTCTGCACATTGTGCCTGCCTGCCTTCTCTCTTCTCTTTCTTCGGTGGCTTTTCCTGTCTGACTCGGGGTGGGCTGACGTGCAGCATTCAGACTCTTTGCCTCAGGCAATCCCATTTTTTCCATGCCCACTGGGGCTATGGAAACTCTGCCAAAATCTGTCCCGCAGAGCCCGCGCATCGTCACCATGCCTGGTGACGAAGAGTCAGTCATAGCGACTCTTCAGCGCCAGCTGACCCTCGCTTGCGAGGCTCAGCACAAGGCTGAGAACCGCCTTACGCTTGCTGAAGATAATCGCGCCACTTTTGCTAACGAGGTTGCTGCCATAGTGCCGCGTCGCCTCCCTGCTGCGTCGGCTGAGACCAACCCCACTCCTCCTGCAGGCACCTCTTCTTCTTCTTTTAACACTTCTGCTGTTGCGTCCACTAGCACCACCACTGCTGCCGCCACTTCTCCTGCGCCGCGCCATCATGACTTCTTCTCACAACCACCTTCCCTCTCCTCTGGGCTTGCCTTCACCTCCTGGGAAGTGCGCTTTAGCGCGTGGGCTCAAGGGGAGCAGCTGTGGTAGTACTATTCCCCAGCTATTGCTCCCTTCACTCCCTTTGCAACTGAGTCTGCCCGTGCAGTGCGCGCCCTCATCGCTGCCGCTCCTGAGTCACTGATTGATGATGTCAGCATGTTCAATGCTGACCCTGTTTTCTAGCGTCTGGCCGACCCTGTCGGTGCATATGCCATGCTGCGTGGTCGCACCACTGTCACTAGCCAGGCCGCTCAGAGCGCCCTCACAGTCCAGTTCAACACACTTCTTATGCGTAGTGACGAGACCGCTGATGCCTACTGGTCTCGCGGTCTCAAGCTTCTTCGCGAGCTTGGCAAAGCAGCACCTGGCCAGCTCTCTGCCGTCCTCACCATGGTCAACGGCCTCATCCCAAAGCTGTCCGACCTTCTTCGCGATGTCAAAGTTGACGAGCTACAGCAGCTTGCCTCACAGCTCGTTCCCTCAGATTCACCACCAGGGATAGGGGCTCTTTGAGATTTCACCTCCGAGCGTCTTGCTACCTGGTGGACCAGTCTCCAGAACAAGCGCCTCCATCGCTCTTCCGTCACGGGCGTCGTTGCGCTCACCACTGCAGCAGCACCCTCCTCCTTCTCCTCTGCTACGCCCTCCTTCTTCTCCTCTGCTACACCTTCCCTCGCCTCCACCGCCTCCTCGTCCTCTCCTGCTGCTGCCCTTGCTTCCTAGGGTCGTGGCAAGGGCAAAGGGAAGGGCAAAGGCAAGGGCAAGGATAAGGGTGCTGTCACTTCCTCGCGGGTTCCGGGCGCCATTATGTGTTGGAACTGAGGCTCTACTGAGCACTCTGC
The DNA here is from genome assembly GCA_023375785.1 of Penium margaritaceum. Lineage (NCBI taxonomy): Eukaryota > Viridiplantae > Streptophyta > Zygnematophyceae > Desmidiales > Peniaceae > Penium > Penium margaritaceum. The sequence continues at coordinate 54,649 of SZWC01009602.1, forward strand.
TCGTACTTGCCCGGCTCCTCCGGATGACCTCCGCCTCGCCTGAGCCATGCACGCTCACTGGGCTCGCACCTCCGGCTCCTTCTCTGCATCCTCGCCCTCTGGCTCCGGTGGCCCGTCGCGTTTCTCCGCCCCACCTCCGGCTCAGGCTTACGCCGCCTCCGGCGTGCCTCATCCTCCGTTGCCTGTTCCTTACCCTTGGGACGGGCCACCTCTTTACAGTTCCCTTGCGTATTCTGGTCCCCCGTCCTCTGCCTACACCGCTCCACCGTAGTTCCCTCCTTCCTCCAGCGCATTTACTCCAGCTCCGCCGGCGTCCTTGGATGGCCATCGTGGTGATCGGGAGCGTCACCTTCAGCAGTTCCTCCTCCAAATCCTTTGCCTTCATGATCAGGGAGGTGAGGGTGTTGCACCGCTGGCCAGAGGTCTTGTGTGTCAGACTGACAGTGTCCTTTGTGGGGATCCTCTTGGTCATGTTCTGGGTACCTTGTGTGTGTCTATCTCGTGGATTGAGCGTTGGCAGTCTGAGTTTCTTCCTCGTTGCCTCTCCCTTTGTACCTTGTCTCCGTCCTCCATTGGCACTGTTGCAACGTCCAGTGTGTTTCCCTCTCTGCACGTGTCCAGTGGCCTTGAGGTCCTTGACTCCGGGGTGACCCACCATATGATGTCCATGCGGTCCTCATTCATCTCGTTAAGCCCCGTCGGTTCTGTCCGCTTTGTTTGTACCGAGTCTGGTCAATTGCTGCCAGTTCAGGGTGTGGGTGTTGTTCGCTTTGTTGGCCCCTGTGGTGCACTATATCTGCCTAACATTTTGTACGTGCCTTTGCTGGAACTTAGCCTACTGTCTGTGCCGTCTCTGGATGAGCAAGGTTTGGATTTCACTGCTAGCCGTGGTGTTGGCACAGTCTCTCTTTGCTCCTCCCAACGTGCTGTTCTTCCTGGTGTGCGGTGTGGCAAACTCTACCGTATCCCCTTGCACGCCCCCTCCGCTCCAGCCGTCAGCGCCGCCCTTGCTCACGTTGCACCCTCTCTCACTCCTGACCTTGTCCGTCTCTTGCATCGTCGCCTTGGTCATGTTCACAACGACGTCGTTCATAGCATGCTACGTCTCCAGCCTGCTCTTGGTCTCTCCCCTTCTACCTTCCCTGACCCTTGCCTTGCGGATTGTCTTCATTGTGTGCAAGGGAAGATGCATCGGTCTCCTTTCTCTCCTTCTGAGTCTCAGTCTTCCCATCCCCTTGATCGTGTTCATGCGAATGTCATGGGGCCCTTGCCCCATGACCTCCTTGGTGACGTGGGTCGCTACGTCTTATGTCTTACCGATGACTTTTCTCGCTTTCACTGGGTGTTCCCGCTCCGTCAAAAGAGCCACATTTGCTCCATCATTGAGTCATGGCTTGTCCAGGCTAAATGTGCCTGTCAGCGGTCGTTGCGCGTCTTCCGCAGCGACCATGGCAGCAAATTTCTTGGTCCCACCGCTCGTCTCCTCGAGTCTCGTGGGGTGTGTCTGGAGACATCTGCCCTGTACACACGCTAACAAAACGGTGTCTCTGAGCATTGGAACCGGACGCTTGCTGACGCTCTCCACAAGCTCCTGTCAGAGTCTGGCCTACCGCCACTCTTTGCCTTTGAAGCTATGTGCTACATGACGTGGGTCTGGAACCGTGTTCCCCACGGCCCCCTTCCCCGCACTGTCACCCCGTTTGAGCGCTGGCATGGACGTCGGGCTGACCTTTGTCTAGCTTGGGTCTGGGGTAGTATCGCTTCTGTCTGGCTGCTGCAGGATCTCCGTGATGGCAAACTGTCCCCTCGCGGTCCCCTGTGCCCCTTTCTCGGGGTGTCTGCCCAGTCCAAGGCATGGCATTTCTGGGACTCTATTTGCCAGCGTGTTGTCCAGTCTCGCGACGCTTTGTTTTTTTAGTCGGTCTTCCTTCGAGACCTCGATCGCCTGTACTCGGCCTCCTCCCTCCTGCCCCTCTCTCGACTGAGGGGGGATGTCGGTCCTGCCCTTCCGGCAACCCCTGTTGCCGCACTGCAACTCACACCCTTGTTGCAATCCTCATCGTCTGGGCCTCTCCCTACCTTCTCTACGTCCCCTGACGTATCGTCCGCATCCAGCTCCTCTGACACACCGTCCTCTCCACCCACCAACTCTCCCCAGTCTGCCTCGTCTCCCGCTGTCTCGTCCAGCCCGGGCACACCTCCACTTGTCACTTCACCTGCGTCCTCTCCCGTTCGGGTTTCTGACCCGCCGCTGCATGTCACCACTAGTCCTACTCCTGTCTCACCCTTCTTCCAGGGGGGTCGTCTTCATGCACTTCCATATTGTTCTAGCACTTCCATCACCTCAGCACCTCCTCCTCAATCTCATACTGCACACCCCCCTATTCATCCTACCGACATGGACGCGCTGGGCTTAGCTACTGGGGTCGTCCACCCTACTTCCACTCTTGGCTACGCACTCTTATGCTCGGAGCATGAGCGAGCCTTGGAAGTCGTTGTCTTGAGTAGCGTGGCCGAGTGTCATGCCACATCGGCCACCACTGTCTTACCCCCTGAGCCTACCACTGTGCGTCAAGCACGTGCACCCTCTGACGCACAACAGTGGGAGGCTGCAATGCGTACTGAGCTCAACGCCCTTGATGATCATGCACTGTATGAGCTTGTCGATCTGCCACCTGGGCGCAAAGCCATCGACGCTCGTTGGGTCTTTTGGCGTAAGTACAAGCCCAATGGTGCACTCGACAAATACAAGGCATGCCTCACGGCTAAGGGATTCTCCCAGGTCCCATGCATCGACTTCGACAAGACGTTTGCACCAGTCGGGCGATACACCACAGCTAGAGCACTGTTGAACCTTGTGGCCCACCACGACTGGGAGCTGGAGCAAATGGTCGTGAACAATGCGTTCCTCCACGGACAGCCGGATAAGGAGATATACATGGTCCAGCTACCTGGCTTCTCCGATGGCACCGACCGAGTCTGGCGACTACGGAAGGCCCTCTATGGCTTGAAGCAGTCGCCTCGGTGCTAGAACCAAGAAATCACCTCCACTCTTGAGAAAGGAGGCTACCGACGTAGTACGGTGGATCCCTCTCTCTTTGTCACTCCGTCCTCTGTCCCCTTCGTGGTTTTTCTCGTCCATGTGGATAACCTGCTGATAGCGTCGCCTAGCCAAGCTGCTATTGAGTCAGTGAAGACACTCTTGCAGTCAGCATACAATATGAAAGACTTAGGGCCTGCCCACGTCTTCTTGGGCATGGAGCTTGAGCGCGACCGTTCTCGTCGCACGTTTCATGTTCACAAGGCTGCGTATGTTCGTAGCCTGGGGGAGCGCTTTGCCACCCTGCTTGAGTCCACTTCCACAGCTTCGACACCCATGACCCCAGCAGGGCAGAGGCTGCTGAAGACACTGGATGTGTCTAAGCTGGGGGAGGCAGTCTACGTGACAGACTACCTTCGCGTCATTGGGTCACTAATGTATCTGGCTATGACAACCAGGGCAGATGTCGCCTTCTCGGTGAACTTCCTTGCCCAGAACTCACAATCTCCGAGAGCACGCCACATGGAGTCAGCACTGCGTGTTGTCAGGTATGCTCTCTCCACTGCACGCACCGGCCTATGCTATCGAGCACAGCCGTCAGTTGTAGTGGATGGATACACAGATAGCAACTGGGCACATGACACTGACGCTCGCAGTCGTACAGGTTACATCTTCCTCGTTGGAGGAACTGCCGTGTCATGGAAGAGTGGTAAGCAAGGTTGCGTGGCACGCAGCTCCAGTGACGCTGAGTATGTTACACTGGGTGCAGGAACCTGCGAGAATGTGTGGCTCTGTCGCTTGCTTCAGCAACTTTGCATCCCCATCCGCTACATCACCTTGTGTTGTGACAACAAGAGCACCAAGGCCATTGCCGAGCACAATGGTATGCATCACACACGCACGAAACACATCAATGTTGAGCATCATTTTGTGCGTGAGCGCATTGCTGCAGGTGATGTCCAGATCATCTGGGTCGATACACGACAGCAGAGAGCTGACTTCCTCATGAAGGCACTCAGCAGTAACGTCTTCAAAGCAGCTGTGCACGCTGTTGGGTTGTTGTGTATGCGTGATGATCCTGGGTGAATGGTTATTCCCTGTATTTGTACAGTCGCATATCACGTTTTGTAAAGCCTGTGTTTGGCTGTCAGCTTGGACTTGTGTGCGTTGGCTGTGGGTCATGGGGGAGTGTTGGTTTGTGTGCCACAGACACGTTGTGACCTCTAGCCTCGCTGCACACTCACCGCACTGACGCAGGTGACTGATGCTGGAGGGACTTCTAGGCTGAAGTCGTAGCTCAAGTGGAGGTGACTTGCGGACGTGTAGAGAAATGACCCAGAGCTATGTAGGGAATAGTCTATGACAGCCAGAAGAGCTTGCATGGCAAATGACGCATAGATTGGATCAAGCCATGGCGGGTTGTGTGTGGGAGACAAGGACAAAGGCCAAAAAGTAACGAGTCACACACAACAGAGGTGTTACAAGCGGGAGAGAGCGAGCGGCAGCGAGCGAGCGAATGGCGAGCTCGCTCCAGCTCGCTGCCCTCGTGGGTGTTGAAAAGTCACCACTCGACCACGAGATTATCCCAGCCCCTGTCTAGGTCTGTTTGAAGGAGCACCCGGTGGGCACCACATAAGTCCACTTCACACAACCAAACTACATGCAACCTCAAGGTACTTGTGTAATTCCCTTCCGACTGTGCCAAGGGACTGTCTGTCGTGAGGTCGTCATGCCACCACTTGAGCTACGGCGTCAGCGCCGATGTCCCTCCAGCATCAGTCACCTGCGTCAGTGTGGTGGGTGTGCAGCGAGGCCAGAGGTCACAACGTGTCTGTGGCACATAAACCAACACTCCCCCATGACCCACAGCCGACGCACACAACACAAACGGACAGGCAAACACAAGTGTCACAAGGTGTGACATACGACTGTACAAACATAAGGGACAACTATTCACCCAGGATCACCACGTGGACACAACAATCCAACGGCGTGCACAGCTGCCTTGAAAACGTTGCTGCTGAGTGCCTTCGTGAGGAAGTCAGCTCTCTGCTGTCGTGTGTCGACCCAGACAACCTNGAGGCCAGAGGTCACAACGTGTCTGTGGCACATAAACCAACACTCCCCCATGACCCACAGCCGACGCACACAACACAAACGGACAGGCAAACACAAGTGTCACAAGGTGTGACATACGACTGTACAAACATAAGGGACAACTATTCACCCAGGATCACCACGTGGACACAACAGTCCAACGGCATGCACAGCTACCTTGAAAACGTTGCTGCTGAGTGTCTTCGTGAGGAAGTCAGCTCTCTGCTGTCGTGTGTTGACCCTTGACAACCTAGACATCACCTACAGCAATACGCTCACGCACAAATGATGCTCAACATTGATGTGTTTCGTGCGTGTGTGACGCATGCCATCATGCTCAGCAATGGCCTTAGTGCTCTGGTTGTCACAGCGCAACGTGATGCAGCGGATGGGAACGCGAAGTTGCTGAAGCAAGCGACACAGCCACACACTCTCGCAGGTACCTGCACCCAGTGCAACATACTCAGCCTCACTGGAGCTATGAGCCATGCAACCCAACTTACCACTCTTCCATGACATGGCGGTCCCTCCAACGAGGAAGATGTAACCTGTACGACTGCGGGTGTCGGTGTCATGTGCCCAATCGCTGTCTGTGTATCCATCCACGACAACCGATGGCTCTGCTTGATAGCACAGGCCGGTGCGAGCACTGGAAAGAGCATACCTGACAACACGCAGTGCAGCCTCCATGTGTTGTGCTCAAGGAATCTGTGAAAACTGAGCAAGGAAGTTCACCGAGAAGGCGACATCTGCCCTGGTGGTCGTGGCCAGGTACATCAGTGACCCTATGACGCAAAGGTAATCTGTTACAATGACTATCTCCCCCAGCTTAGACACATCCAGTGTCTTCAGCAGCCTTTGCCCAACTGGCGTCATGGGTGTCGACGCTATGGGAGTGGACTGAAGAAGGGAGGCGAAGCGCTCCCCCAGGCTACGAACGTACGCAGCCTGGTGGACATGAAGCGTGCGACGAGAACGGTCGCGTTCCAGCTCCATGCCCAGGAAAACGCGGGCTGGCCCTAGGTCTTTCATCTTGTACGTTGACTGTAAAAGTGTCTTCACAGATTTAACAGTAGCCTGGCTCGGCGACGTTATCAGCAGATCATCTACATAGACAAGAATGGCCACGAACGGGACAGAGGGTGGAGTGACAAAGAGAGAAGGATCCACTGTACTGCGTCGGTAGCCTCCCATTTCAAGGGTGGAGGTGATTTCTTGGTTCCAGCACCGAGGTGACTGCTTCAGGCCATAGAGAGCCTTCCACAGTCGCCAGACTCAGTCGGTGCCATCGGAGAAGCCAGGTGGCTTGACCATGTAAATGTCCTCATCCAACTGTCCATGGAGGAACGCATTTTTCACATCCATCTGCTCCAGCTCCAAGTCGTGGTGGGCCACAAGGCTCAACAGTGCTGTAGCTGTAGTGTATCGCCCGACTGGTGCAAACGTCTCGTCAAAGTCGATGCCTGGGACCTGGGAAAACCCCTTTGCCATGAGGCGCGCCTTGTACTTGTCGAGTGCACCATTGGGCTTGTACTTGCACTGAAAGACCCAACGAGCATTGATGGCTTTGCGCCAAGGTGGCAGATCGACAAGGTCATACACCGCATGATCATCAAGGGCGTTGAGCGCAGCACGCATTGCAGTCTCCCTCTGCTGTGCGTCGGAGGCTACACGTGCTTGACGCACCGTGGTCGGCTCAGGGGGCAAGACAAGGGTGGCCGAAGTGGCATGACACTCGGCCACGCTACTCAAGACAGCAGCTTCCAAGCCTTGCTCGTGCTCCGAGCATAGGAGCGCATAGCCAAGGGCGGAACTAGGATGGACGACCCCGGTGGCCAAGCCCAGCGCGTCCATGCCGGTAGGGTGAACAGGGGAGTGTGTCGTCTGAGACTGAGGAAGGGGTGCAGAGGTAGTGGAAATGCGAGAACGGTTTGGGAGCGTACGAAGACGTCCCCCCCGGACGAAGGGTGAGACAGGAGCAGTACCAGTGGTGGCATGCAAAGGAGGGTCCGACACACGAACGGGAGAGGCCACGGGTGAAGTGGCAACCGGAGGTGTGACCGGGCTGGAAGATACAGCGGGAGACGAGGTAGACTCAGGAGAGTCGGCGACCGGAGAGGATGGTACATCGGAGGAACTGGACGGAGACGATACGTCGGGGGAAGAGGACGTAGAGAAGGTAGGGACATGTCCAGACGACAAGGACTGCAACGAGGGTGAGGGTTGCGATGCAGCAACAGGGACTGCCGGAGCGATAGGACCGACATCCCCCCGCATCCGAGAGAGGGGCAGGAGGGAGGAGTCTGGGGGCAGGCGACCGAGATCCCAAAGGAAGACCGACTCAAAGGACAAGGAATCGCGAGACTCGACAACACGTTGACGGACAGGGTCCCAGAAACGCCATGCTTTGGACTGCGCAGACACACTGAGAAAGGGGCATAGACGACCGCAAGGGGATAGTTTCCCATCACGGAGATCGTCGCGCAGCCAGACAGAAGCGATACTATCCCAGACCCGAGCCAGACAAAGGTCGGCCCGATGACCATGCCAACACTCAAACGGGGTGACAGTGCAAGGGAGGGGGCCGTGGGGAACACGGTTCCAGACCCACGTCATGTAGCACATAGGTTCAAAGGCAAAGAGGGGCGGCAGACCAGACTCATATAGGAGCGTGCGGACACCGTCGGCAAGCGTCTGGTTCCAACATTCAGAGACACCGTTCTGTTGAGGTGTGTACGGAACTGATGTCTCCAGAGACTCGAGGAGACGAGCGGTGGGGCCGAGGAATTTGCCGCCACGGTCGATGCGGAAGACGCACAGTGACCGTTGACAGGCATGCTCAGCCTGAACAAGCCATGACTCAACGACAGAACAAACATTGCTCTTCTGACGGGGCGCGAACACCCAGCAAAAACGAGAGAAGTTATCGGTAAGACATAAGACGTAGCAACCCACATCACGAAGGAGGTCAAGAGGCAGAGGCCTCATGTCATCCGCATGAACACGATCAACGGGATGAGAAGAGGTGGACGTAGAAGGAGAGAAGGGAGGGCGATGCATTTTCCCTTGCGCACAGTCAAGACAATCAGCAAGACAAGGGGCAGGGAAGCTAGAGGGCGAGAGGCCGAGAGCAGGCTGGAGACGAAGCATGCTATGAATGGCATCGGTGTGGACATGCGCAAGGCGACGATGCAAGAGATGGACGAGGTCAGGAGCGAGAGAGGGTGCAACATGAGCAAGGGCGACGCTGACGGCAGAAGGAGAGGAGGCGTGCAAGGGAACACGATAGAGTTTGCCGCACTTCACGCCACGGAGAACAACACGTTGGGAGGAACGAAGAGAGACAGTGCCAACACCACGGCCAGCAGTGAAGTCCATACCTTGATCATCTAGGGACGGCACAGACAGCAAACTGAGCTCCAGCGAAGGCACATACAGAATGTCAGGCAGGTACAGAACACCACTGGGTCCCACAAAGTGCACGACGCCCACACCCTGAACCGGCAGCAACTGACCAGACCCAGTACGAACAAAGCAGACAGAACCGACGAGACCTAACGAGACGATCGAGGACCGCACGGACATCATGTGGTGGGTCGCCCCGGAGTCAAGGACACAGAGGAAACTGGATACACGCACAGAGCACAGCACAATGGACGTGGCGACGGTGCCAACGGAGGACGGAGACAAGGTGCAAAGGGAGAGACAACGAGGGAGAAAGTCGGACTGCCAACGCTGAATCCACGGAACAGAATCACACAAGGCACCCATAACGTGACTAGAAGGATCCCCACAAAGGACACCGTCACTCTGACACACATGACCTCTGGCCAGCGATGCAACACTCTCACCTCCCTGATCGCGAAGGCGGAGAAGCTGAAGGAGGGACTGCTCAAGGTGGCGCTCCCGATCACCACAATCACCATCCACAAACGCCGGCGGGGCAGGTGTAGACGCACCGGAGGAAGGCGGGAACCACGGTGGAGCGGTGTAGGCAGAAGACGGGGGACCAGCATACGCAGGGGCCCTGTAAGGAGGTCGCCAGCCCCAGGGGTAGGGGCCAGGCGGAGGAAGGTAAGGTACGCCGGATGCGGCGTGAGCCTGAGCTGGAGGTGGGGCGGAGGAGCGCAAGGAACCACTGGAGCCAGATGGCGAGGATGCAGAGGAGTAGCCGGAGGTGCGAGCCCAGTGAGCGCGCATGGCCCGGGCAAGGCGGAGGTTGTCCGGAGGAGCAGGGCAAGTACGAGCACAGCGCTCAGTAGAGCCACAGTTCCAACACACGACTGCGCCCGGAACCCGCGAGGAAGTGGCAGCACCCTTGTCCTTGCCCTTGCCTTTGCCCTTCCCCTTGCCCTTGCCACGACCCTGGGAAGCGAGGGCAAAGGCAGGAGGGGATGGGAAAGAGGCGGCGGAGGAGGGGGAAGATACAGCAGAAGAGGAGGAGGGTATAGCCGCAGTGGTGAGAGCAGCAACACCCTCGACGGAAGAACGATGGAGGCGCTTGTTCTGAAGACTTGTCCACCAGGCAGCAAGGCACTCGGACGTAAAGGCCCAGAGAGCACCAACTCCAGGCGGCGATTTGGGCAAGACCGGCTGTGACGCGAGGCGCTGCAGCTCATCAGCTTTGACGTCGCGAAGGATATCGGCCAGCTCAGGAATGAGGCCGTTGACCATGATCAGGACGGCGGAGAGCTGGCTAGGTGCTGCGTCGTCAAGCTCACAAAGGAGCTTGAGACCGTGAGCCCAATAGGCATCAGCGGTCTCATCAGCACGCATGAGGAGCGTGTTGAATTGGACGGTAAGCGCGCTCTGAGCCTGTTGAATTGGACGGTAAGCGCGCTTGGCCTGTGATGGTGGTACGGCGACACAGCATGGCGTATGCGCCGATGGGGTCAGCAGGGCGCTGGACAGCAGGGTCAGCATTGTAGGTGCCAACATCGTCAATCAGCGTTTCAGGGGCAGCGGCGATGAGAGCGCGGACAGCACGGGCAGATTCAGCAGCAAGCGGTGTGAATGGAGCAACAGCAGGGGAGTAATACTCCCACAACTGCTCTCCTTGAGCCCAGGCGCTAAAACGCACCTCCCAGGAGGAGAAGAAGAGCCCAGAGGTAAGTGCAGGGGGTTGAGAGAAGAAGTCATGCTGGCAAGGCATAGGAAGAGTGGCAGCAGCAGCGGTATTGCCAGCGGCAAAAGCAGTGCTAGAAGAAGAAGAGGTGCCAGCATAAGGAGTGGGGTTGGTCACGACAGACGCAGTGGGGAGGCGATGCAGCACTATGGCGGCAACCTCATCAACAAAAGCGGCGCGATTGTCCTCACAGAGCTTGAGACGGTCCTCAGCCTCTTGCTGGGCCTTGTGAGCGAGGGCCAGCTGGCGCTGAAGCGTCGCGATGACGGATTTGTCATCACCAGGCATGGTGACGTCAGAGGGGCCGTGCAAAAAAAAAATCGGCAAAGTTTCCCCCGCCCCAGTGGGCGTGGGAAAACTGGGAGTGCCTTAGGCACGTTGGATGTGCTGCAGGATAACCCGACCCAAGTCACATAACCAAGCCATAGTAGAGGAGAGAGACAACGCGCAGGCAGGAGGGAGAGAGAGAGAGAGAGAGAGAGAGAGAGAGAGAGAGAGAGAGAGAGAGAGAGAGAGA